>VMDO01006251.1:72496-102558 GCA_007922755.1 Pedetes capensis | reverse complement strand
CTCTGTCCTTCTCTGTCTTGCAGACATGTGCACACCCACCCCCCCCCCCCACACACACACCACAGCAAGGTACTCCCTTAGATGGACTATACTCAGAATAGACAATAATTTATAGCAACACAGTTAAGCAAAGGCCTAGAGATAATGCAAATGTCACATTGCCTAAATCAGAGAGGAACAAACAAAACAATGTATCATTAAGGTACTTTAAATGTCAAGAGAAGTCTGTCAGTGTCACAGAGGTGAATAATCTAATTTAAATGAGGGTCATTTAAACACTTAGGAGCATAAAGAGAAAGGACAGACAATGCTCAGAGGATTCTGGAAAGAAAAATCTGAAGATGGTCAAGAAGAGACGCCAAGGAAAGAGATGCTGAGGAACCTATTTTGGGACTGTCATAGGACTCCAGGTTTAGGAGGTAAGAATGAGAGTACAAACACTAACAAGCTCCAGGGCAGGACAAAGAGGTTATAATAGCCTCATGGCACTGGCCAGCTACTATGTGGTTCCAGAAACACAAAGATCAGTGCGGTCTTGCACAACTTCCCCAAAATCCAGGTAGAACCTGGAGAAGCAACTCTTAAGACTGCAACGCAGAGAACCAGGATTCCTGACACTTTAATGTATAAAAGGTGCTCAATCCATGACTGCTTTCAAGAAGAGATTTAGGACAATAACATCAGTAAGCAGCACAGTTCTATTTTGGAAGAATTCTAAGTCTTTTTCAGAGACTTGGAGTATATTATAGATACTAGCCGAGCTATTCTCAAAAATGTAAGCAATGGATAGGAGTGGCAGGTACATATCACACTGTACTATTTCCTAGTGAGACACAAAAGCCCAGATCTTAATTCGAGTTACACCCTTAAGGATGGAGGAAAGAAAATTGAGGCAGCAACACATAACAGTTTCCACTTTCCCCAAGAAACCTTTAAAAAGGTGGAGCTGGGCTCGTGGTCCCAGCACAAAGGAGGTAGAGGCAAGAGGACCATGAGTTCCAGGCCAGCCTGGGCTACATGTGACACTACCTGTGGGGTACATGTGGAGAAGCTTTTCTCCTGGACTCACTTTCACTGCTCTTAAGACATTGTAAGAGCTAGAAGGCTATGGCAGAAATACCTCGAATTCACAGCCAGCCTGGGCTACACAGTGAGTTTCAGGACAGCCTGGGCTACATAGTGAGGCCCTGTCTCAAAAACAAAACAAACAAAATCTCCAAACAATAACAATCACAGAAAGGAAACAAAAGATGGGGAGTGGGAAAGAGGAAGACAGAAGGCATGAAAGCAATGGTATCATCAGAATTTCACAAAAGAAGAAAAAAATGTAACAAAACAGCAAAAGTTTACCTCTGTGTGGAAAGATTTCTCTTCTTTGGGCTTTTTCATTTTTCCCTAGTCTTTTACAATGAGCATGTAAACAAGACAATTTTAAGAGAGTGAGAGGGTGCGACGAAAGATTTCTGGGGGTTGGGGGCAGGAATATGATTAATCAAATAGAGACAGTGCAACACAGAGTGACACAACTATCTCCACTTAAAGGCCAACTCTTCCTCCTGCCTCAGGCAGGCCTCTGTTCATCTTCCTGTTTCTCCCAAGGCAATAGTCAATCACTTGTCAGATATTCATTACATGTCCACCAGATGCCTGATCCTGGATGGAGAAATGCAAGGTGGGGCTGCTAGCTTCAATCAACTCACAGTTAAGAACCTAAAGAAATGAAATACTTAGACACTATTAACTGCTAAAGCACATGCTTTCGACAATGGCTATAACCAGAGTTTGCAGAGAACAGAAGTCAGAGGTGCCATGAAGATTTCACCAAACCAGGAAACCTCAGTTGGCCCCCAAGTGAGGTAGGGCTTTGAATAAGCTCTCATGATTCTTCATAAAAAAAGATCACAGTTTATGTGTCGCAGTGGTTTGTCTTGGTAGATCATAAAGTTCTGCCTATCCAATACTTGTGTGACCTTTAACCTTTTGTCACGGCCACTTCAATGGTCTCTGCACTGCTATGATGGACTTTTCCACATGAATCAGCACAAAGCACGTGGAAGTCAAACACAGAAGACAGTGATCAGCTTTTCCTTAAATTGCTGCACCTGCCATATTTTCCAATTGCTATATTTTTTACTTTTCTCTAAACTAGAATAGGCACATATATAAAATCATCATAATCTCTACTAATTTTCACAAACTAAACACAAGATCAGGAACCCCAGAATCCCAGACCCCTCCTGGCATTCTCTTCCAATTATGACCCTTCTAAAGGTTATCACCATTGTGACTTTATCACTTACCTTGCTTTGTCTTTTACAATAGTTATATACAGGGAATCACACAGTATGTACTGTTTGATTTTGGGCTTCCTTCATTCATCCTTAGGTGTATACACCCATCTATATTGTGTACAGTGGTAGTTTGTTCATTTTCAAAGATGAATTTCTACTGTGTGAAAACACTACCATTCAGTACCCATCCTACTGATGACCAGGATTTGGACAGTTTCCAGTTAGGGCTGTTACCATTAGTGCTGCCATGTCTGTTTCAGTGCATGTCTTCCACAAACATGTGGATGCATTTCTTCAGGGACGTGACTGGGAGTGGGACTACTGTCCTGCAGGGTTTGCATATGCTTAGCTTTTGGAGATACTGCAAATGGATGTAATAGCTTCTCTGGGAATTAAGGCCAAGATCTGCTTATTCCTGAATCCCAATGATGGTGTCCTATGCCAGGCCTGTGCCAAATCTGATCTTCCATTACCCAGGACCTAAACCAACCTACTAATGTCTACTAAAGAATATTATCTGCCAAGCATGGTGGTGCACACCTATAATCCCAGCACTTGGGAGACTGAAGCAGGAGGATTGTAAATTCAAGAATAGCCTAGAATATTATAGCAAGACTCTGTCTCAAAAAACCAAGAGCTGGGAATGTAGCTCAGTGTAGAATGCTTGCCTAGCATGTACAACAACCTAGGCTCAATTCTCAGGACTGCAACAACAACAACAAAACTGTGTTATCTTCACAGATACTACCTAAGCTAATTTTGTTTCCTAAAAGAGAGGCTATTAACCAAGGAGGGCAGAAGAAGTTATGCTGTAGTTAAAAGCAAATTATATTATGAAGGACAAGCTGCTTAGTAAAACACAACATATCATTACAATTAGCTTCAAAATAAACACAATTAGCCATGTTTACACAACCACTCTCTGCTTAATTAATGAAAAATATGACTGTATTGAGTTTTTAATTGCTTCTACTACAAAACCCACAAACTTAAGCTTAGGTTATCAGGCCGACAAGATGCAATTAGTTTGCAATAGACATATCAGTAAAACCTGTTATCAAGTGGCTCCAGAGTTAATCCTCTCTGAGTTTATTAGGACCATCTACCTCTTTTTTCAGGTTTTCACTTTACACAATTTTATTTAGACAGTCCCTCCAAACTAATTGCTTTTTGCTTCTTTCTTTGATCAGTATCTTTTTCTAATAACCCCAGTTCTAAGCTTCGTAAGGGCTCTGTTATCTCAAACTGCAAGTTTAATTTCCTTTCCAGAATGCTTTTTTCAGAATATTAAACCTCTGAAAAATGGCAGATGAAAAGATTATTGAGCAATGGTAGGGCTTAAATAAATTAAGGTTTCTAGGCTACGTTGTTACTTCCTGTTTCCAAAAGGTAATCTTTTTATTTCAGGCTATTATACATCATTTGTGACCTTTAAAAAGAACTCCTTGGGCAGGCACGGTGGTTCATGCCTGTAATCCCAGTGACTCAGGGGGAGGTGAGGGAAGATTGTGAATTTGAGGCCAGAGGCAGCCTGCCCAGCTTAGTAAGACCCTGACTCAAAATAAAAAATAAAAAGTGGGCTAGGAGTGCCGCCTAGTGGTAGAGCACTTGTGAGGTACACATAAGGCCCTGGGTTCAAACTCCAGGTAACTGCAAAAAGAAAAATAAAGTAAAAAGAAAAATAATAAAAAGAACTCCTGAAGCCATTCATTAATAATAAAACTGGTTAGATTATCACAATAGTGAATAGTATAAAATAATGTCAATTTTCAATTATAAGACCCAATGCCTATTGATGGGGCTGGGCTGGGGTTTAGCTCAGTTGGTAGAACGCTGCTCTATGCTCTCTGAGGATCCATGCTCAATCCCCTTGTTGTTGGTGTTGTTAGGTGCTGTCAAGTTGGTATCCAACTCATAGCGACCCTCTGTACAACAGGGGAAACACTATTATCAGTGCTTCTATGCTGTTCATAGGGTTTTCAATGGCAGATTGATTTTTGGGAGGGGGTTGCCAGGTCCTTCTCCCAAGCCTACAGCTTCTGGTGTTCCCAGGCGGTTTCCCATCCAGGTACTAACCAGGCCTGACCCTGTTTAGCTTCCGAGATCTGACGGGATCGGATGCCACAGGACTACCGCTGCAGGCATGCTCAATCCCCAGCACCACAAAAAAAAAAAAAAAAAAAAAATAGAAGGACATGGTAATCCACTCCCAAAACAATTAGCCATTGAAAACCCCAGACACGATTTGATGGCACCCAACAACATGCGCAGTACACATATTGAAAATTACTAAATAGGCTTGAGATGGCCCAAACTATAATCAAATATATTTTACTTGGCACCACAAATTAAGAAATTGTAAGTAAGCATAATTAGGAAAGACAAATGAGAAATGAAATATTTATGAGAGACTTATTTTGTATCATGTACTGTTATAAAGGCTGGAGAGTCCATGATGAACAACAAAGAAATGGCTCATGCCCTCCTGGAGCGAAAGATCTATAAGAGGCACAAAACAGAATAAATACTTCGAGAGATTATAAAAAGTGACATGCAGGGTACTCCTAGAGGACATAACAGCAGCTAAATGTGGATGGGGAAAGTTAGGGGGAGGGGTGGCAGTGAGTGACTTGGTTAAATACAACATGTCACATGTTGTTAGGTGCGGTCGAATCGGTATCCGACTCATAGCGACCCTCATAGGGTTTTCAATGGCTGACTGTTTCGGAATTGCCTTGGGAGTGGATTGCCAGGTCCTTCTCCCATTTTTGCGGTGCTGGGAATTGAACTCGGGACCTTGGAGACTGTAGCCCAGTACTCTACCAACTGAGCTAAATCCCAGCCCACATGTCACATAGTGAGTGTTTAAAATGCTGAATCTATAATTCATTACTAATGTCCTCTTTAGCCAGGCAAATGATATTTATTGTATCTTCCCATTAGTTGTTTCATTGCAATTAATTTTTTGAGCACTCATTTTTAATCTTCCTCAAATTTATTAAGATCCTCTGCTCATTTTTTTCAGGCAACTTGGAGGTACCATAAAGGAATGTAGAGAACTATGGTGGTCTCTGTCCACAAGAAGTGGATGATCTAGTCTATAGGGAAAGCAGTCCCATAAAGGGACCAGCAAGACCACAACATGAAATACGCCGAAATGAGGTATGCACAGAGTCAGCTGGAAGGGAATCTAACTGGAGGCAGGGGAAGCCTTCAGAGAACAAGGGTATTTCGGCTGGATATTGGTAGCATTTCTCCAGGCCTAGAAATAGGGCAGGGAACTCCGGGAATGGGAAAAGGCATGAAGAGGTGAAAAGACATGCAAAAGTCATGACGTACTTGGTGAGCAACCCACAGCCTGCCAGGGTGGTAGAGCAGGAGACCAGAGCAGTCTTGGGTTCTTGGTCATCCGCACAGATTATTGAAATAAAGTCACTTAGAAAAAATCTTGCTACCCTATACAAACTCTACCTCAATGACAATACACAATTGTGTACAGGTAGCAGAATGGCAGTAATCCTTAACTAAATGACTGTATCCAAGTAAGTCAGTTCTGCTATAAAGCCATAATTGTGTTCCTAAGGAATATAACATTTAAAAAATAATAACAATAATTAAAAAGCTATTCAACATGAGAAAAACAGTGTTGCAGTTTCATAAAGTTGATAAAACTAGATAATTTTTCCTATAAGATCTTGGACAATAAAGAGTTGAATTATATTTTGTTACCATCTACAAATAACAATTGGCTTGATCACAGACCAAGAAAAGAGAATCAAAAGCCAAACTTGGACAGCACAGAAGAATGACCCACAGTCAAGTTCATACCCATTAACAGCAAAGAAAAGCCTTTGCTGCCAGCTGGCCCCCTTCCAGGCACAGAGAGCCACAGCATGCCCCAGGCCCAGAGCTGGGCTTCCTCCTCCAAGTCCAAGGCTCCTTCTAGGTGCTCACACCATAGGCTCTCATGGTCCAGAAAATTCAAATCTTGCTCCCTACTCACTCAGTTACTTAACAGCCAGTTCTCAGAATAACAGCCATTTCCTGGAATGAAAATTTACACTGTGAGGAAAATATTAATTAATAATGTTTAAGGTCTCTGATAGGAGATAAGATCATGAAAACAACTGTGCTCTGGAAAATGAGGACTGTTCTATACATGTAACAACACATGGTGCATCCTGTTACTATTTTAAATGGCAAATTTACCATCTTAACTCAGGCTGCCTTTGAGCCAAGCCAACATGCCTATTAATATCAGGAATAACTTCTACAGCAAGCACTTTCCTCTCCTTAAGGAGAAAGACAGGAAGGGAAGTTGTTCCCTAGTTAGACTCACATCTTTCTCTGTGCACTGTGGGCTGCCAAAGGTGCCAGCTTGGCCAACACTGTAATGAAGAATCCAATAAGAAGCTCTTAGAAATGTCACCAGAGGGCTGCAGCCACATAGTAGGCATTCGATAATAGCCAGCAGCTGTATTGCCTGGCTTTGACCTCATTCTGCTCTTCTTGAACATCCTCATGCTGGGTCCTATGCATAGGAGACACAGGACTGGAGAGAATAGGCCATTTCTACAGTTGTTCACTTGGCATCAAAGGCATGTTGCTTTGATTGCAGTCATACTCGGGTTTTACATGCAAAAGAGGGCAGCTGGAAGATAGTAACACTTATTAATTAGTGATGTTCCATACATTCATATTAACAGAAACCAAGAAAAGCAGGTACAAACTGCTAATTTGTTTTAAAGGAGTATACCTCCTCTTTTGGGTACAGTTGAAAGAGGGATTCAATAAAGTACTTTGGAAGGGACATTGTTTAGCTAAGTAATCCTGCGGTTTTGAAAAGAAAGCTAAGATCTCTAATGATTACAGTGGTCAAGTTATATATATAAACCACAAGAATCAATCCACTTTAGATCTGAAAAGCAATCTAAATGTCAGGGTTTAGAAAAGGCAATCTACATTTTAAAATATTCAAATGAAACCAGGAAGAACAATTTTCAATCTCCATTGTAGAAAACAGGAGATTTTGTCATAAAATTGTTCCATAGGTGCATTTTTTCCCTTAAAAATGCAACTGTCATCTTCTAAAGTTAAGGCTGACTGCCAGCTGCCTGTGACAAGCAAACTTTCTGGTCTGCTACTCGGTTATCTGACTGTACAAGGGCAGCTGTGCCCTGTGAGTGGGGCCTGTGTCACCCAGAACTGTCTGTGGTTTTTCTGAAATGCTTCAGTTAGGGAGGAGAGGGTACATTTACATCTTGCTCCATCCTATTACAAGTAGTAGCTCTCAAATTTGCCTCTTCATTGGGACCTCCCACTACTTGTCGTCCGAATCTGACTTACCCTTCTTTGAGCACACAGCTAGACTGTATTTTCAGCCAAGTGTGGCCATGTGACTAAATCTTCTCTGAAATGTAATCAGAAGTGATGTGTGCTCCTTCTAGGAGTGGCCCATAAAAAAAAAAAAAAAAATCCTGTTCATTCCCTCCATGCTCCTTCCAGTTTGGCACAAACAATAACAAGGCTTGAGGAACCATGTGATGGAAGAAGCCTGGTTCCCTGAGAAGCTGCTTAAAGCAAAGCTACCTTGCTGACCTACCCACCTGCCCAGGACTTTTATGTGAACAAGAAATAATTTTTTTTGTTTTGTTTTGGAACTTAGGGTTTGAACCCAGGGCCTTGCACATATGTTTCGAGTGCTCTACCACTGGGCTGCACCCCCAGCTCATATTTTATTTTTATCTTGAGACAAGGTTTTGCTAAGTTATGCAGGCTGCCTCTGGCTTCGAACATGTAATCTTCCTGCCTCCACCTTCTGAGTTGCTGGGATTATGGGTGTGCACCACTTCACCCAGTAAGACATAAATTTCCTTTGCGGTAAAAAAAAAGTTAGTACTCATAGCCTATTCCTAGAAAGCGAACAAAGAGTTTAACAAAAACAATAAAAATATGCCACCTAAAAACGCTTTCAAGTAACAGCATCAAAATTCTGTTTATAAATTTCCCTGAATAGACATTCTGGGAAAGAAAAAACTAGGGAGACAGCAAAAAGGATGGTTTCCAGGGTTTGAGGAGGAGGGAGGGATTAGCGGGCAGAGGAGAGAGGACTTTCAGGGCAGTGAAGCTACTCTGTACAGTTGTTATGGTTTGAATATTAAATGTCCTCCATAGGCAGCTCAACTGTTTGAAGGCTTGGACCCCAGCTGGTGGCACTATATTGGGAGTTTGTGGAAACTTTAGAAGGTAGGGTCTAGTATGTAACTAGGGGTGGGCCTTTGAAGGTTATACCTAGTCTCTGGTTCCCATCTTTCTCTCTGCTTCCTGCCTACTAAGAAGTGAAGAATAGCATTCACCACATGCTCCCACCGCCATGATCTTCTGCCCAAGCTCATGGGGTCAAGCAGCTAAGGACTGAACCCCTTGAATCTATGAGCCAAAAGAAATCTTCCCTCCTTTAAGTTGTTTCTCACAGTGACAAGAAAACTAATACAATACTATAATAGACTCAAGTCATTTTACATTTGTCCAAACCCATAGATTGTACCACACCAAGAATGAACCCTCATGTTTCCTACGTACTTTGAGTGATGATAACATGTCAATGTAGGTGCACTGAATGCACCATTCTGGTGGGGGGTGGCTATGCATGTGT
Source organism: Pedetes capensis (assembly GCA_007922755.1). Taxonomy (NCBI): domain Eukaryota; kingdom Metazoa; phylum Chordata; class Mammalia; order Rodentia; family Pedetidae; genus Pedetes; species Pedetes capensis. The sequence goes on along the minus strand of VMDO01006251.1, from coordinate 93,612 downwards.
GGGGATAGGGCGTATATGTGAAATCTCTGTATTTTCCTCTCAATTATGTTGTGAATTTAAAACTGCTCTAAAAAATAATATTCTCTTAAATTCACCAAATAAAGATAACATATACAGCAGTCCTATTAGTGGGAAAGTTCATTTTTGTCTCCTTAATTTAACCTCGTGTTGCCCAACAGACCTTCCCATGATGGAAATATTCTCTCTCTGTGCCATCCAGTCTGGTGGCTACCAGACCATGTGATCATGCAACATTTGAAATATGGCGGGTGCAACTAACGAGGTGAATTTTAAATTTTATCTAATTTTAATTTATTTTAATTTAAACAGCCTCCTTACATAACTTGTGGTTACCATACTGGCTAGACCGCCCCAGAATCTCATGGTTATCTAGCTCAGAATGGAAACTGTATATAACCTAGATTCTATTTCTGATCCCTAAAGCATATCATCTACATTTTCAATCTCTAAAACTTAAGAAAGAGGCAACGCTTGGTAATTCAGCAGTTTCTGGCCTAACTGCCAAGTCTCTAAACGACCTCAGTCCAAGTGTCCTTCCTACTTGCAACGGACTAAAAACCTCCCTGTAGAGGCTGGACTCGCCTGTTAGCTGAGATAAAATATAAATTATTAATTGTACTCATGCTTTCTTTCAATGTCACTGTTTAGGTGTGTGTGCATTTCAGTACACTTTCCTGTAAATGTTGCCCAAATAACTTTATTAGTGATAACTTTGAACAAAATGGCAAATATGTGTGTGGGAAGACATTCCTGAGGCAAAAAACATGTTGGAAGCCAGGAATCATTTTAATTCAGTGAGCAAAGTGTCATGGAGTGGCAATACAAATGTTAACTAAGGAATTCTGTGTTGATAACACTGATAATACAGAATATTTTTGTAGTATTTTATCAAAAATGTTACTTGTAGTGCCGGGCGCGGTGGCTCACGAGTGTAATCCCAGCGGCTCGGGAGGCGGAGGCGGGAGGATCGCAAATTCCAGACCACAGGTAGTCTGCGTAATTTAGCGAGACCCTGTCTCAAAAAAGTAAAAAAATGGACTGGGGTGCAGCTCAGTGGTCCAGCACTTGCAGAGCTTGCAAGCGTGAGGCCCTGGGTTCAACCCTTAGTACTGCAAAAAAAAAAAAAAAAAAAAAAAAAAGTTACTTGTAAACCAAAACTAAAAGATTTATATCTTATTTTAACACAGCCTGAAAGTGAAATAATAATCTTATTTTATCTTAAAAATTTGAAGAGTTACTCCCCTGAAATACATAAGCTTAATGTCAAGATAATTTTTAAAATTAGTTTGCAAGTTATTCCTATAAAGTTAAAATTTGTTAAAATATAAAATTTGTTAAAATATGAAAACCTTTTGATAATATTTTCAAAGATTAAGAAAATGAAATGCATGTATGGAAATGTCATAATAAGACCTATTAAGTTGTACATTAAAAATCACTAATAAAGAGCCGGGTGTGGTGGTACATGCCTGTAATCCCAGTGACTTGGGAGGCAGAGGCAGGAGGATCGCAAGTTCAAGACCAGAGGCAGTCTGCATAATTTAGTGAGACCCTGTCTCAAAAACTGAAATAAAAAGAAATGGGCTGGAGGTGCAGCTCAGTAGTATAGTACTTGTAAAGCATGTAAGTGCAAGGCCCTGGATTCAACCCCAGTACCGCAACCAAAAAAAAAAAAAAATTACTAATAAAAAAAGATTTTTAAAAGTTAAATGAAAAAATAAAAAGTTACTTTCTTTAATCAGAATTACACCTTCTGAAGTAGGCACACTTGGAAATCTAAATGCTGCATACAAGGTAATTTTTACTAGGAAAAACTGGCTTATAAAATGTTTTTAAAAATATAATTCATCTATAAACTCAGAGATAGCCAAATGCATGATATTTAAGTTCAACGCTAGTTTGGGAAAATCTCTCTTAGGTAGAATACAGGCAACTTATATACAAATGCTTATAATTTTAACTAAATATATTTCTTAGGATTTTGATCTATTTCAAAATTTTTTCCAGATTCCTTGTAGTACCATTTACCCAATGACTGGTAATATTTTCCTCCCTGTGACCACTTGTTTTCACCTTGCTCAATTCCCTAAGCTACCTTCTTTTCCAAGAAGGAAATGTCTCATTTCACATAAGCCATCCATGGTCATGTCCACATTCTACTCTACTCCAAACTATGTTTGACAGTTAACATAAAAAGCAGCACTACCTGTCCTCTTGACTAAAAGATAGTACCCATAGGCTTTAGGTCCCTTACACACACTGAACCTTGCAGATTACATGTTGCCATTGCTGCATGTGGAAAGAAACACTTCCAATCAGACAAAAAGTAAGTACATAGGCTAATAATTTATCCAGAGATCCATACTATTTTGTTTAAAACATAGCCCTTCAATGATAGTGAAAGAGTAATATCCATTCATTATCATTTCACACAAATTTCTTGAGCAGCTATTGTGTGCCAGGCATTATTCCAGGTGCTGGGGACATAGCAATGAACAAGAGAGACAGTGGTCCCTCTCATAGGGCGTATGTTCCCAGTGCCAAGGCAATAATAAACAGAGAATGTAAATGAAAGCAGTGGTGAATCCTATGGTGAAAGATAAAGCTGAGAAAGTATAAAGAGAACAAAGTGAATGAGGAGGGGCAACTGGGAGAGAGAATTACTGGCTTATTTTATGGGAATCAAAAGTTCTATTTGAACTTGTTAGTTCTGAGGTGCTTCTCAGATGCCATTTGGAGATGAAGACTAGTAGTTGGTTATCCATGTGTGGGGCTCAAGAGAGAGATTTGGCTCTTAAGAGGTTAAAAGAGATTACCAAGGGTCAGAAGGAGGAGGGTAAAGGGAAGAGCTTTGAAGAACCAGCAAAGGAGGTTGAAAGGGGTCAACAGGTGGGGTGCGAAGAGAAGTAGGGGGAAGGTGTAGCCCAGAAGCTAAAGGAAGGAGTCCTGGAAGGGAATGACCAATCATACCAAATGCTGCTGTTTGGTCTAACATGATAAGGACTGAAAAATGACCACTGGATTCTGGAGGACAAAAGAGGGAAGGTGAAAGCCTGCCTGGACGGGCTGGAGAGAAACTGGGAAAGGAAGAGGTGGAAGAGTGGGTATAGACACATTAGGCACATCTTTCACACCTTTTTGCTATAAAAAGGAACAAAGAAATGGGGCAGTATATGCAGAGAAATATGTGGAACTATTACATCATCTCTGTATGTTGCTAAGAATGAGCCACTCAAGAGGGAAAAATCAATAGTGCAGGAGCAAGGAGATAATTTTAGGTGTGAAATCTGTGTCTAGAAGGCAGAAAGTGGGATTAAGTGGAGGAATTGCCTTCGGGTAGATGGGGACAATAGCAGGTGGCAGTGGGAATGAGAAAATTGTTGCAATTTTCTCAGCAAAATAAAAAACGAGAAGGAAGGTTGTGGGGTCATAGAGTGATCCCTAGAGCTGGCAGAAACAATCTGGTTTCCTCGACATCCAAACAAACAGCCTCAGGTTGCACAGCGGGGCACCAGAACCCACAGGGCAGCCCAACTCCCAGGGAGACCTGTTGGGCCAGGCACAGAGAAGAAACAGGACTTAGAAGCCGCTTGTTGTTGTTGTTAGGTGCCGTCGAGTCGGTATCCGACTCATAGCGACCCTCATAGGGTTTTCAATGGCTGACTGTTTCGGGATTGCCTTGGGAGTGGATTGCCAGGTCTTCTCCCATTTTTGCAGTGCTGGGAATTGAACTCGGGGCCTCAGAGACTGCAGCACAGCGCTCTACCCACTGAGCTAAATCCCAGCCCTAGAAGCTGCTAGGGGGCAAAAAAAGAGGGTTAATCTCCTAAGAATTGGTATCAGGCAGGGAAACACTTGTAACTTTTTAACAATGCTTTAAAAAAAAATTCCTGATCCATTCACTTTCAGTTTTCCCAGAGAACTCTTCCTACTCAATGAGAAAAAAATTCTAATGTCCCGACGGGAAAAATAGGCTAAGGACAGTAACAAAGAATTCACATATTTTAAAAGGTGAATGGCCAATACATAAGAAAAAAAAATTCATTTTATGCAGAGAGACAGAAGGAGAAGATAGTTGGTGGGGGCATGGGGAGTTAAGTGTTTAAAGGGTAGAGTTTCAATTTGGGAAGATGAAAAGGTTCTTGAGGGGGGCAGTAGTGATGGCCAAACAATAATGTGAATGAACTTAATGGCATTGAACTGTACACTTAAAAATGGTTAATACAGTAAATTTTATGTTATGTGTATTTTATCCCCAAAATTTTGATTGCATTTTATTAAAAAAAAAAAAAAGCAATTTAAAGCAATGGCATGACACTTTGTGTAACTGCTGTTTCCTTGGTGAGGACACACAGTGGGCACTGATATCTGTTGAATGAGTAAATAGTACCCTTGGGGTATGATGGTGAGACCCATCCCAGGCAGAGAATAAGCAGGTGGTATTTTCCCAGGCAGCCATGGGACTCAAATATTTTTCACCTTGTAATTAATCTGTCAGGAGTCTATTATAAAGAAGTAATCAAGCTGGGCATGGTGGCACATGCCTATAATTCCCACACTCAGGAAGTTAAGGCAGGAGGATCGCAAATTTGAGGCTAGCGTAGGCTACAAAGTGTCTCCAAAAAACAAACTAAGCCAGACACCATGGTCCACATCTATAATCCCAGGGAACAATGCGTTCACAGCAGCATTATTTGAAAAAGTGAAACTGTTAATAATGGTTAATAAATGAATGGCAAAAGTGGTTAATAAATTATGGCACAGCTCTATGATGGAAAATTATTTAGCACTAAAATTAACTTTCTTTCTTTCTTTCTTTCTTTCTTTCTTTATTTATTTATTTATTTATTCAGAGGTGCTAGGGATTGAATCCATGGCTTTGAACATGCTGTGCACACTACCACTGAGCTACATCTCCAGCCCCAAATGAGTTTTCTCGTGTGTGTGGTGCTGGGATTGAACCTAGGCCTCAGACATAATGTTGTTGTTGTTAGGTGCCTTTGAGTCGGGTCCAACCCTCATAGGGTTTTCAATGGCTGATTGTTTTGGGATTGCTTCCGGAGTGGATTGCCACATCCTTCTCCTGTTTTTGTGGTGCTGGAGATCAAACCCAGGTCTTCAGAGAGTACAGAGTAGCACGCTACCAACTGAGCTAAACCCCACTCCTTCTCACATACTAGGGAAGTGCAAAAAAGGGTCTTACTATGTAGCCCAAGCAAGAAGGGAGAAGAAGAGGAGGAAGAGAAAGAGGAAGAAGAAGAAGATTTCTTTCTTTGCATTTTTTTAAATTTAAAAATACGGAGTATTGAAACAGCTAATATAGTCTACCCCCATTACTCACCACCCAGAGTGAGACAGGGTCTCACTATGTAGCACAGGTTGGCCTTAAATTCATGATCCTCCTGCCTCAGCTCCCGAATACTGGGCTTACAAGAATGCACTACCACACTGGGGTAGAAATGCTATATTTGAATATAAATCACATGTGCCTCTGCAATGGAAAAGTACCTGATGAACTAACAGTCATGGCATGACTGAGCTGAAAGAAAGACTGCTGATCTCCTTTCTGGCCCAATCACTTGGTCACTGTTGAGGAATTTAAGGTCCAGGGCAAGGATGTGACTTGTGTGAGGCCTGACCCTAGGTCTAATGTTAGAGAATAAAAGGTGGTCTCAACCCATTGCCTGACATTGAATCCTCTTGCTTAACTTTTCTAAAGAATGAGGATGAAAAGGCACCAAGACCATGATTTTGAGATGTTCCCAGGACGGTTCTGCTAAAAACAAAGGTCCCCCCTTAGATTTCCCACAGCTTGAATCTGGCTAGCAGCCCCTGCAGTAGACCACAGAATTAAAGAGAAGGGGCTTGTCCCTTACTCCTACAGCCTTGGTCTTGTTTAGGCTGAGATTTAAAACTTAAAAATTAAAAGCCCTTCTGGTGGCTGATTCCCACTTCTGAGGCATCAGTTCTTTGACCCTCTAGAAAGGACTACATAATTGGTCTAACACAGCCACACACAGCCACAGGGCTTTGGGTTTGCACATTAAACCTCTCAAGAAAACAAGCAACAGCTGCAGGAAATGTCAGTTCACCTGAGCCAAGATGATGAACTTTCCCCTAAGTGACATTTTGCCTAATCAATAGTCTATATGGCAGCCAGCCTCCAAGACAGACCCCCAAGGACTCCCACTGCCCTGTGTATTCCTCTGATATGCTGCACCAGGGCTGGTCTGTGTGGTTCACAGAATATGGCAGAGGTGATGCCTGCCATCTCTCTCTCATGACTCACTGTGGGGGCATCTGCCACATTCTGAGGATACTCAGCAGCTGTGTCGAGAGGCCGCCAGAGAAAAACCAAAGACACTAGCTAAGGGTCACATGATGCCTTCACAGAAGCAGATCCTCCTGCTCCAGGCCACGCTTCAGCTTGATCACAACCTCCTGAGACAGCCTGAGCCAGAGGAGCCCAGCTAAGCTACCTCGGGATTCTGACCTCAGAAGCTATGAGATGATCACCACAGGTCATTTCAAACCACTAAGTTTTAGGGCAATTTGTTATTACTCTCAACAGGTATCCAAACTTCCTATCCCTCTGCATCCAGTATGCCATAGCAAAGTCTTTACCAACCTATTTTACAGGTTAAAAAAAAAAGTTGGTCAAAGGTGGTCGTGATGACACATGCTTGTAATCTCAGTGACTTGGAAGGTGGAGGCAGAATAATTGCAAGTTCAAGGCCAGAGGCAGCCTGCATAACTTAGTGAGACTCTGTCTTAAGATAAAAGATTAAAAAAGGGCTGGGGATGCAGCTCAGTGGTAGAGTGCTCAAAAAGCATGAAAGGCCCTGGATTCAAGCCCCAGCAATGCAAAAAACAAAAACAAACAAAAACAGATTTCTGTGCAACTTTTAAAACCTCATAATTAATATGTTTATAATGGATGGATGCACAATTAATTTTCTCCATTGATTAAACTCAGATGCTAAAAGATTTTTCAAGGGACTATAGATTGCTACCAGAATATCCAATACCTAGTGAATTAAGTGCATCAAAGAAGGGCTGAGAAACTCTTTGTGTTGTGGGGCTTTCCGGGGGCTCTGTGCAGCCTGCTGGAAGTCCTTTGGGTAGCTATACCAGCCGCAGCTCTAGGACACTGCATCAGGCACTTAGGTACAGCCCAGCTCGCTTTGTCATCCCTGGGCTCTTTCTCCAAAACACTTAAATCAAAGGCCCAAGCTAAAGCTTACATGTCAAACCTGGAGAAGAAAAGCAGACAAGAACAATGGAGACATAAATCAAACCTCTCTCCGGGAGACAGTATGGCCAGCAGGCTAAGCTATCATTTACTATCAGTTGAAGTATTTTCCTTTCTGTATTTGTGAACTATCCCTTGTCTTTCACAACTGCTTTTTGTCAAACCTTCCCAGGTGAAAATATCACTGTGAGAGAATTCCTTCTAATCTGAACATTTCGGAGGATTGTTCCTTGGGGGTTTTATCACTGAGTGGTAAATTCCAAAATGGCAGAGACTCCCTTTAACTCACTTCAACCCCAGGAGCATAGTGCCTGGCACACAGCTTGCACTCACAAATATCTGCTGAATAAAGGCACTGAACGTGCTTTCCATCTCTGAAGGCCTACCAGTCAGCCAAAGAACATCTACTAAGTGGCTATGGCACAGTGCAAAAGCTGTCAGGGCATAGCTTAATGTGACATATACTTAAAGCATGTCCTTATTCTATGTCTACTGGCCCCCTCTGGAAGTACATTTTAAGGCTGTATGTGCCACTATGGAAACTCTTTTTTTTTTTTGCAGTACTGGGTGTTGAACCCAGGGCCTCGAGCTTGCATGCTCTGCAAGTGCTGGACCACTGAGCTGCACCCTCAGCCCATTTTTTACTTTTTGAGACAGGGTCTTGATAAGTTACGCAGACTGCCTCTGGTCTCAAACTTGTGATCCTTCTGCCTCTGCCTCCCCAGCTGCTGGGATTATAGGCATACGCCACCACGCCCGGCGGTGGAAATCCATTTTTTAAAAAGCCACCCCCCTTAAATTGCTGCATGCTGTGTTAATCTGACCAAGAATGTAAATGAAACTAATGAAACTGAGGGCTGGAGTTTAGCTCAGTTGGTAGAGTGCTGCTCTGCACTCTCTGAGGACCCAGGTTCAATCCCTAGCACCACAAAAATGGGAGAAGGACGTGGCAATCCATTCCCAAAGCAATCCTGAAGCAATCAGCCATTGAAAACCCTCTGAGAGTTGCTATGAGTTGGACCCAACTCAACGGCACCTAACAAACAACAATGAAACTGACAGCTAAATACTTCTACCATCCATAAATATATCTTGTACATTTTTAAGGAGACCTTTTGTTACTTAGTCATTAGGCTTCATTATATTTTCACTAAATCACTAATGTCTGCAGCCATAGCATGCTGGCATCTGATCCCCCCTGATCTTAGAAGCTAACCCGGGTCAGCCTGGTTAGTCCTTGGATAGGAGACCACCTGGGACTATCAGGTGCTGCAAGCTAGGGAGAAGGACCTGGCAGCCCACTCCCAAAACAATCTGCCATTGAATACCCTATGAATAGCAGAGAAGCACTGACAATAGTGCCAGACATGGCACAGTGTTGGGTAGTGTTTCACCTGTTGCATATAGGGTTGCTATGATTTGGACCCAACTCGGTGGCACCTAACAACAACAAACAACAAATCACTAATACTTAAAATATAGCAATAAAGTACTCAAGTTTGATTACACTAATGAGACTATTCACCAAATGCATCAGGTAACATATGTATGAGGAGATGCACTGCAAGATTATTAATGAGAGCTTGAAAGTGCAGGTAAGTTAAACATCCATCAAAAGAAGTCACATTAAATTATGGTCAAACCATACAATGGAATGTTATGCAACTGTTAAAAAATATGACCAATCTACACATACTAACATGACTAGATGCACTGATGCAACATTAAATGAAAAGAACAAGATAGAAAATTGTATTATGGTAAAATTCCTTTTTGGGGGGAAATTGCTGGGGGTCAAACCCAGGGTCTTGTACATGCTAGGCCGGCACTCTACTATTGAGATGTATGTTCATCCCTGGATGCAAGTGTTCTGGTGCCTGATATAGACAGGTTATATTTTCCAAAGGGAACTCAGAAGGGTACTTTTCCAACATGTGTGTGATGGTACACACCTGTAATCTCAGCACTTGGGAGGCTGAGGAAGGAGGATGGACATGAGTTCAAGGCCAGCCTAGTCTTCATAGTGAGTTCCAGGCCAACCTGGGCTACACAGCAAGACCCCGTCTCAAAAAATAAAATAAACAAAGGATACTTTTCCAACAATGTTAAAATAATTCTAGGATTTATGACTTGCCAAATCAGGAACATTTCAAAGAAATAGGACTCTGTAACTTGTGAAACTGCTTTGACGAATTGGAGTGGAGATTACTGGCATCAACGGAAATCTTTTCAGAAGAAGTTGGTGTGTGTATCACATTTCCAAATCTTAATTTTTTAAAAAAGTGATGCCATTGTGCCAATTTTGAATCACATTTCCAAGCATAATCAAATATGGCCATGAACTGCCCTCAGCCCAGCATGGGAGAGCACACAAGGTGAAGCCGCCAGAGGACAGGCACAGCCCAGCAGGGCTCCAGCTGAAAGTACTGGGGACTGTCCTGGTCCATGGTTACTAGCCAACCAATTTCTTCTGGCTAAACGATTCCTAGGTCAGTGTTGGAGTAAAATGAGAATTCAAGGCAGAAATTGTGAGTAAAGGTGACAAGACCACTCACTTCCTCTTAGGTGCTAACATGAAGACTTTAAAGATGAAGAAAGTGGCATTCTAGTGCAGCAGGTGGAAACTGAAGGCTGGCATCTTCCCCCTCCCCTTGGTTCCTTAGCTCACATCCTCTGGGTGCACAGAAATGAAACCACAGGATGTAAGTAGGAGATGTGGGTGTCTTAACTGATCTGCATGTCACAGGCACGCAAGATGGCTGAAGGTGACCCTCCCATCATTCTGCCACAGCACAGCAATGCTGGATCTCGGTCCATGGCCAGAAGCAGGCACAAATCCCTCCAACAGCTCTTGGGAAAACAGTATAGGTCTTTGTGCCGCTTCTACCAAAATTCTATTGTTTGAGGTTGGGGATGTGGCTCAGTGGTAGAGCACTTGCCTAGCCTGCATGGGGCCCTGGGTTCAATCCCCACCACCAAACACACACAATTAATAATTCTACTGTTTTCTTTTTTTAGGCTAAACCTAATTCCTTCATAAATTGGGATGTAGTTTGTGAAAACTGCACACTTGACTCGAAAGAGTAGAAATGGACACAAAGACATTATTGCAGATAATCCACAATACAGACACGCCTCGACTTCCAGGGGGGTTATGCCCCACTACACTCACTAGAAGTTGAAGTATTCTAAGTCAAAAATGCACTTGAGTCACGTTACCAGCTGAACCTCCCAGGTTAGCAACACAGTACACTGTGGGGTGCTGGTTATTTCCTCCCCTTGATCGTGTGGCTGTCTGCGAGCTGTGACCTGCTGCCGCTACCCCAACATCACAGTTGAGTATGTACCACACACGGCTAACCATGGAAAAGATCCAAATTCAAAATGCAAAGTATGGTTTCTAGTGCATGTGTGTCACTTTTGCATCATTGTAAAGGTCAAAAATCAGAGAGATGTTTGTGGTAATGGTCCAAGTGAGTATGGAGTGCTGCTGAGAACCTGAAGAATATTCACTGCCAAGAAGGACATTTTGAAAGTCTTGTTGACTGGAAAAGGTGTCTCTGGAATCTCACACTTAGATCTTCCTTCAAGTCTTGAAAAGAATTAAATTAGGACCATGGGGACACAGAAGGTGACCCCATGTCTGATCTTTGCCATCTCTGTTGCTACAATCGGCTCTTTCCAGTATGGGTACAACACTGGAGTCATCAACGCTCCTGAAGCGATCATAAAGGACTTTCTCAACTACACTTTGGAGAAGAGGTTAGAAGGATTTCCCAGTGATGGATTTCTCAGGTCCCTCTGGTCCTTGTCTGTGGCCATCTTCTTTATTGGTGGTGTGATCGGCTCCTGTTCTGTTGAACTCTTTGTGAACTGCTTTGGCAGGTGCAATTCAATGCTTGTGGTCAACCTATTGGCCATTGCTGGAGGTTGCCTTATGGGCTTTTGCAAGATGGCAGGATCGGTGGAAATGCTAATCCTGGGCCGCCTGATTATTGGCATCTTCTGTGGACTCTGCACAGGTTTTGTGCCCATGTACATTGGAGAGATATCCCCCATTGCCCTGCGGGGTGCCTTTGGCACTCTTAACCAGCTGGGTGTTGTCATGGGGATTCTGGTGGCTCAGATTTTTGGTCTGGATGTCATCTTAGGGTCTGCAGAGCTGTGGCCTGGGCTGCTGGCCTTTCCCATCATTCCTGCTATCCTACAAAGCGTAGCCCTGCCATTTTGCCCTGAAAGTCCTAGATTCTTGCTCGTTAACAGAAAAGATGAAGAGGGTGCTAAGGGGGTCCTCCAGCAGTTGTGGGGCACCCATGATGTGACTGAGGACATCCAGGAGATGAAAGATGAGGGTCTTAGGGTGGTGCAGGAAAAGCAAGTTACTGTGCTGGAGCTCTTCAGACCGTGCAACTACTGCCAGCCCCTCTTCATTTCCCTTGTGCTCCAGCTGTCCCCGCAGCTCTCTGGGATCAATGCCGTATTCTGTTACTCAATAGGAATATTTAAGGATGCCGGGGTGCAGGAGCCAATCTATGCCACAATTGCAATCGGTGTGGTCAATGCTATCTTCCCTGTAGTCTCTCTGTTTCTAGTGAAAAGGGCAGGAAGGAGGACTCTGCACATGACAGGGCTTGGAGGGATGGCTTTGTCTTCCATCCTCGTGACAGTGTCTTTGTTACTGAAGGATGAGTACAATGCTATGAGCTTTGTCTGTATTGCAGCTGTCTTGACCTATGTGGCCTTCTTTGAGATTGGACCAGGCCCCATCCCCTGGTCTACTGTGGCTGAACCTTCCAGCCAGGGCCCTCACCCAGCTGCCACAGCAATGGCTGGCTGTTCTAACTGGACTGCCAACTTTCTAGTTGGACTGCTCTTCCCCTTGGCTGCATCCTATTTAGGAGCCTATGTTTTTATTGTCTTCACTGCTTTCCTCATTGTCTTCTTAATCTTCACCTTCTTCAAAGTCCCTGAGACCCGAGGGAGGACCTTTGAGGGTATGATGCAGGCCTTCGAAGGACAAGCTCAGGAGGCCAACAGATCTGGGAAAGGATCCATGGTGGAGATGACCAGCATCCAGCCTGTTAGGGAGGCCACTACCAAAGTCTGAGGTTGACATGGAAAGTGACGTCACCTTGAAGAGGAGGAGGCCTCATCAGCACGAGCCCGGGACTGTATCTGAATGCTACTATTTGCTTCCTTTCCCAACCCACACGTCCATGAACACCAGATGGACCCAGTACTGGGGTTAGGTGAATCTTCGATGGCTTTTTATTTTATATGTTTCATTTCTTTCTTTTTATTTTTTCTTTCCTTTTTTTTTTTTTTTTTCTTTTCAGTATTTGAGGGTTGAAGCTATGGCCTCACACAAGCTTTGCAAGTGTTCTGCCACTGAGCTGCACCTCCAGCCTATTTTTTACTTTTTATTTGAGACAGGCTGCCTCTGACCTCAAATCTGTGATGCTCTTGCCTCACCCTCCTCAGTTGCTGGGATTACAGGTGTGCACCACCATGCCCAGCTCTTAAATTTTTCAGTTCTTAGACATTGTCCTCTATTCAGGAGAGAGCAAGTGAACCTAACTTCATTTCAGCAGGGACTGGCTGCATGGTATGACAACTCTACCAGGTCTTCTGTCCTTAGGTTCTAACACTGCCTCACGAGGACATACAGGAAGTAGGAGCAAGGGTGCGGTCCCTAACCTCAGCTTAGCAGGGGCAGATGCACACTGTGGGGGGCCATGGCAAATCAAAGAAAAGCATCTTCCTCCCTGCCACACAGCTCTGCAGAGCCAAAAAACTTGAGGTTTATTTCATCTTCTGATTTTATTGCATAAATATTTATTTTTTAAAGTGTGAAGTAATTTTACCAAATAATAAAAACATAAGGAAACTGAGGTTAGAGGGAGGTGTTTAAAGAGAGGTGACAAGGTAGAGAAGGTTTGGTATTGGAGAAGTTAAGGTACACCAAGAAGGGAAGAAGGGAGAGAGAAATGTCATTCGTTATTGGAGGATCTGGGATGTGGCACCTGAGGTTTGCACATTGCCTCTTAACGATTTCTGTGCTCCAGATAGAAACTCTTCAGTTTATTTTCTCAGAAGAGTCATGTGTTATATAAGAAAAGTTACTGAAAGGGTGCTCACTCTCTGCACTCTTATTCAATATAGTGATTGAAATTTTAGGCCAGAGCAATAAGGCAAGGGAAAGAAATAAAAGGGATACAAATAGGGAATGAAAAAGTCAAATTATCTCCATTTGCAGATGACATGATCCTTCACTTAAAAGACTCTTAAGACTCCATCAGAAAACTCTTACATCTGATAATTACCTTCAGCAAAGACACAGCACACAATATCAGTATTTAAAAATCAATAGCATTTCCATATACTAATAAGAAACAAGGTGAGAAATAAATCAAAACAATAATCCCATATATAATAGCTTCAAAAAATAAAATATCTAGGAAAAAATATAACTAAGGAACTGAAAGACCTATACAATGAAAAGTTCAAAACACTAAAGAAGGAAATTGAAAAAGATACTAGGAGATGGAAAAGCCTCTCTTGCTCATGGATCAGAAGAATGAATATTGTGACTATACTACCAAAAGTGATCTACAGACTCAATGAAATCCCTATCAAAATTCTAATGCTATACTTCACATAAATTTTTTAAAATCCTAAAATTCATATGGAAGCACAAAAAAATCCACACAGCAAAAGCAATCCTGAGCAATGCAGGAGGCATGACAACACCTGACATCATATTATACTGTAGGGCCATAGTAAACAAACAAACAAACAAACAAACAAAAACAAAAGAACAGCTTGGTACTGGCATAAAACAGCCATGAAGATCAACAGAATTGAATAGAGGACCCAGAAAGAAGCTCACATAGCTAAAGCACCTGTTTATTTAAAACAAAGGTGCTAAAAACATACGTTGGAGAAAAGACAGTCTCTTCAACAAATGGTGCTGGGAAAACTGGATATCCCCATGTAGAAGAATGAAAGCAGATCCATATCTCTCACCCTGTACAAAAATCAACTCAAAATGGATTAAATATCTTAATGTAATACAGGAAACTTTGAAAATACTAGAAGAAAATATAGGGCACATACTTCAACACATAGGCATAGGCAAGTACTTTCCTAAAAGGATTCCAATAGTCCAGGATACAGTAGCAAGAATTGACAAACGAGACTACCTGAAATTAAAGAGCTTCTGTACAGCAAAGGAAATAATCAATAAAGAGACAGCCCATAGAATGGGAGAAAATCTTTGCCAACTATACATCTGAAAGGGGACTAATATCTTGAATACATAAAGAACACGAAAAACGAAATAACAAAGAAACAACCCAATCAATAAGTGGGCAATGAATCTGAACAGAGAGGTCTCAAAAGAAGAAATACAAATGACCAATAAATATATGAACATATGTTTAATATACTTAGCCATCAGGAAAATGCAAATCAAAACTATACTGAGATTCCATCTCAATCCAGTCAGAATATCCAGCATGAACAAAACAAGAAATGCTGGCAAGGATGTGGGGGAAAAAGGAACTCTTTACACTGCTGGTAAGACTATAAACTAGTACAACCATTATGGAAATCAGTATGGAGGCTCCTCAGAAAACTAAAAATAGTCCTATCGTCAGGTGTGATGGTACACACCTGTAATTCCAGCACTCAGGAGACTGAGGCAGGAGGATCAACATGAGTTCCAACTGGTCTACATAGAGAGTTCCAGGCTAGCCTGGGCTACCTAGCAAGACTCTGTCTAAAGAGAGAGAGAGAGAGAGGAAGAAAGAAAGAAAGAAAGAAAGAAAGAAAGAAAGAACGAACGAACTACCATATGATCTAGCTATAACACTCTTTGGTATATACCTAAAGGAATCTAAGTCATCATAAGAGACATTTGCAGGGCCATGTTCATTGTAGTGCTGTTAACAATCACAAAGATAAGGAAGCAACCCAGATGTCCACAAACAGACGAATGGATTAAAAGAATGTGGTATATATACATGATGGAATATATTATATAGCCATAAAACTGAATGAAACCATATCATTTGTAGGAAAATAGATGGAACTGGGGATCATAATTTTACGTGAAATAAGCCAAACTCAGAAAGAGAAATATTGCATGTTTTCACTCATACGTGGAAGCTAGATTTACCTTAAAAAGAATATATATATATATATATATATGTATATATATATATATATATATATATATATATATATATAGTGTGTGTGTGTATCTAAGAATGGAAAATACAAAGGGACATATCTGGAGAAGGAAGGAGATTACTAGAAGGAGGAGGGGCAGCAACATAGCAGGGGCAATGAGAGAAAGAACAAGTGCAAAGTACATGATACAAATGTATGAAAATCCCATAATGAAATTCATTATACTGTATGCAAATTAAATATATTAAATATATTTAAAAAAATAATTTTTAAGCTACTGGTTTCATTTGGACCTTTTCTTTAAGATTACAGTTTATATATAGTATTACTTGAAATCCAGGGTTGTTACTAAGATGGGCATTGTAGTTAATGGTGGTTGATGGGTTTTAATTTTGGATGGAGTCCAGAGAAGAGAAGGTTATTTATAGAAAGACTGCCCCTGTCCCACCCCTTCCCTGAACCAACCAATTCCTTCCCCTTGTAGTGGATTCACAGTTTTTAAGAAACTCCACAACCCATCTGGTGGGAGGGCCCTCCAAATGAGAAACCTAAAAAAAAAAAAAAAATTGGTTCTTGATAGAAGTTTTGTATTTCTCATTTTATTCTTTAAGAGATTTTGTGTGTTGATTTTTTTATTTTAACTTATAGTTTTAAAGGAATTCAGAGAACTATGTTCATAACTAAAACGAAATTTGTAACCTCAACTCCAGAAGACTTTTTCTGGATGATTGTTATCTAGTTTAAGCATGTTGTTACTCCAGGGCCCTGGAATGCTTGGCCCTGTCTGATACAGAGTCAAGTTATTTTGTTACTGTGATGCTGTGATACTATGAAGTGCACTTAGGGGCCTTGACTAGACATCCCAACTTGGGGACAGTGTGAGTACATGTACAGCACAGCCCAGACTTAAAAGAATATGAATGTGTGTACACTGCCACTTTGCTCTAGGTATAAGCAGTATATTGGTGAGCTGTTTCTTCTGTTCTCATAGCTTTGGATAGAATGTATTAAAACTCAGCAGGGCATGGTGGCACACATCTGTAGTCCCAGCAACTCGGGAGGCTGAGGCAGGAGGATCGAGAGTTCAAGGCCAGAGGCAGCCTGAGTAATTTAGGAAGACCTTGTCTCAAAATTAAAACACACAAAATGTGCTGGGAGGGGGGCAGCTCAGTGATAGAGCACTTGCAAAGCATGTGCAAGGCCCTGGGTTCAACCCCCAACTACCATAAAAAAAAAAAGAAAGAAAAAAAGAAAGAAAGAATTTATTAAAACTCTTCCCTATGTACACAAATAACTGCCTCTGCTGGGTATAGTATAGACCCAGAACTTTAGATTCAGACCTATCTGGCTACCTTTTCCCTATGAGGTTGAGGGTGCAGGGCTCAGCCTCAATCAGCTGAGAGGAGCAACAGGAATAGGAAAGAGTGAGGATGAGGCATGTGGCTCTGGGGACCCTGGTTTGGGGAGAAAGAGCCTTTCTTCTAAGGGAATAAGAAACAATTAAGACTTGCTTCTAACCAGAGTGCTTGAGAGCATTAGATGAGATGGTAAGACTTACTCCTGTCACAGACCACAGGCACCTGCACGGTCATCTCCTCATTCCCTAGTTCTTTAATACATGGAGACTGGACCCCAATGACATTTACCCTTTCTTCCTCTCTCATAGGCTGCCTGATCTCCCTTTTCCTCCTTGGTGCTTACACATTTCAGATCTTGGAGCCAAACCCTTGTATCAAATGGTATTTTAGTCTTCAGTTCTCACCATTCCCTCTGGTTGTTGAGCCTTTGGATAAAAACTCATATAGCTATGGAGAGAGGCTTAGTTGGAAAAGGTAGCTTTCCTCTAACTCACCAACTTCTGGCTCCTCAGAGATCTGGCAGCAAAGCAGAATTTTTTCCCATTTCTTAGTGCCCGGATTATGAATAGATCCATATGGATTTTCTATTATTAATGTTACTGTGGGTCTTTGTTTTGAAATAAAAATCCTGAATGTATGTATGAAAAAATAAAGTGGAAAAATCATAAGCCAACCCATTGTTAAGTCAGAGATCATCTGTACAGGAAAATGATCAGTGCTTCACAACCATCACAAGGGATGGAATAAGTAATAGAAGAAAAAGAGACAAGAAAATGGTCTAATTTTCAATGTGGAGGAAGAGAGTATAATCCATAAATTCATACACTATGGACCTCTGAGTACGATTCTTATGCAAGAATTTAATAGTGTAGGCGTTGAGACTGTCGTTTATGTCACCCACTGTGTCCAATTCCACCACATAGGTATTATAATCCCCATAAAACATGGAAAAACTGAGGCCCTGAGAAGTTCTTTAACTTGCCTAAGAACACCAAGTAAAAAGTAATAAAGCCTTTCAAACCCCAACAGCCATGCTTTCTTCTTTGCCACCAGGCTCAGACATCAGTCCTGCCATATTAAGCTCACTTCTATCTGATTATAAGGCAGTTGGTTCAAGTATTTGCACTCCTATGTTGTTTACTGCAAATAGTTTACCTTTTATCCTTTTAAAGAAATTGACAAATGTACCACTTGTAAAAAGGCCTAATTTCTTTTCTCTCTCTCTTCTCCCCACCGCTCCCTTTTCTTCTCCTTCCCCCTTCCTCTCCCTCTCCCTTTCCCTCTCTCTTTCTCTCTCTCTTTACTTTTGTGGTTCTTGGGGGCTGAATCCAGGGCCTTGCACATACTTTGCAAGTGCTCTACCACTGGGTGGCACCCCCAGCCCATTTTTTATTTTTTATCTTGAGACAGTCTTGCTAAATTATACAGGCTCCCTCTGGCCTTGAACCTACAATCCTCTTGCCTCTGCCCCCCAAGTCACTGGGATTACAGGCATGTGCCACTGTGTCCAGCTTAATTCCTTTTTTTGTTTGTTTTTTGTTTTTTGAGAAGAGGTCTTGCTAGGTTGCTCAGGATGGTCTCAAACTCAAATCTTCCTTCTTCACCCTCCCTAGTGCTGGGGTTACAGGCATGCACTACCATGCCTGGCAGGGCTCATTTCTTAATTGAGAGAAACCCAAAGGATGACTGGTTGATAAAGGAGGTTAAGAAGGGAAACACAATCATATTAACTGCAGCTTCATGACCACTAGACCAAGACTTGAACACAAGGCACACATATCTTAGGCCAAGACTATCCTCTGGGAGGAGAACAGGGTATTTGCGGCTAGTTCTCTAAGATTTTTGTTTGTTCCTCAGCTGATAACCATGAACAACTGCCAGGGCTCCTCTGCCGGGTCCCTACCAAGATTTTCTGGCCAGGGCAAAAGCTTGATTTCACCACCAGCAAACAGCTCTCTGTTCAGTAACAAATGGCTAATGGAGTCTGAATACCTAGAATCACTTTGGTTGCCCCCCAAACACCCCCTGCTCCCAAACTCTTTAAGTTGTCAAAGTCAACAGGAAACATCTCATACAAATCTGAACAAGATCCTGCTTTTTAATGCCAGTTCCTGTTTGGGGCACAGGCACAAGTTTCCATGCCAGTCTCATAACGGATAGGGGCACTGGCACACACGATTATTGTTGTTGTTAGGAGGCGTCAAGTTGGGTCCAACTCATAGCGACCCTGTGTACAATAGAATGAAACACTCCCCGACACTGTGCCACACCCAGTACTATGTCAATCCTTCTCTGCTATTCCTAGGGTTTTCAATGGCTGATTGTTTCCGGAGTGGTTGGCCAGTCTGTCGCCTAAGCCTGCAGCACCTGGTATTCCCAGGTGGTCTCCCATCCAATGACTAACCAGGCTGACCCTGCTTAGCTTCCGAAATTAGGGGGGATCAGATGCCATGATGCTATGGCTTACAGACAGCACACATGATTAGGTGACAAAAATGGCAGATGGCCACTTTCACTAAGTGTGTTTTCTACGGTAGAATTCCTGGGGTAAACATTATGTTAAGCCATGATTGAAACATTCTTGTACAGTCACAAATCCTGTAAGATAATAAGAGATCACAGGATGTGGCAGACCCTGAACAAACAAAACCAGTCTTCAGGAACTGTCTGGTCATGTGATGAACACACAAGAGATAGCATGGTTATTTTTTCTTAGACTAGGTTATTTTTTCTTAGACTATACTGATGTTTTGCATTAATTATATTGATCCAGGAATAGGCAACTTCCTCTTTTGATTGAGGAGTCAAATGACAGGCTATCTCAGCACAAGCAGAGAGGGCAAATACACCTTCCCTCCCTCTTTTTGTCCTACACAGGCCCTCAACAGATTGGATGACGATCACCCACTGGTGAGGGTAGACCTTCTCAGTCTACTGAGACAAGTGCTAATCTGTTCCAGAAGCACCTCACAGACGCACCTTCAAATAACACTTACCAGCTACCTAGACATCCCTTAGCCTGCAGCTGTACCACTGTGGTGACAGATCCCATTAGATCTTGGAAGCTAAGCAGGTTAGGGCATGGTTAATACTTGAATTGGAGACTGCCTGGGAACACCAGGTGCTGTAGGCTTGGGAGAAAGACGGGGCAACCCACCCCTTAAAAAAAAATCTGCCATTGAAAACCCTATGAACAGCAGAGAAACTCTGACAATACTGTTGTGCCTGTTGTATACAGGGTCACTATGAGTCAGACACTGACTTGACAGCACCTAACAACAATGACATCCCTTAGGCCAGTCAAGTTGATACATAAAATTAACTGTCGCATTTTTCTTGTATTCTATTTTCTATAGCCACTGCACAATGATTTGAACATTTCTAAACTCAATGGACACAATGAAAAGGTGGATTTTCCAATCTCTGCTACTGATTACACTTACTGCAAAAAGATATCAGGGCTTTTAATAACTACTCTAGTTTATTTATGTTTCCTTTATTTTTTATTTATTTGTTTTTTTTGAGATATCAGTGATGTGCTGA
Source organism: Pedetes capensis (assembly GCA_007922755.1). NCBI lineage: Eukaryota > Metazoa > Chordata > Mammalia > Rodentia > Pedetidae > Pedetes > Pedetes capensis. Next base: position 73,245 of record VMDO01006251.1, on the reverse strand, counting down.
ACCCAAGGCTTTGTGCATGCTAGACAAATGCTCTACCACTGAGCTGCCTCCCCAGCCTCTTTGTTGCTTTTTAAATTTGAAACAGGGTCTGGCTAAATTATACAGGCTGCTTCTGGCCTCAAACACATGATCCTCCTGCCTTAGCTTCCCAACTCACTGGGATTACAGCCGTGTGCCAAAGTACCCTACTATTTATGTGTTTTTTTAATTTACTTATACCCTGCTCTTTCCAATCAAGGACTGAAGACGGCTTTAAGGACATACAAGAGTTAACAGGAGGGCAAAATAGAATCAAGAAAGAAAAACAAGGAAAAAACCCCAAATCCTTGGGAAATGGGAAGAAAAGATGTCATTCCCACTTCACAGGGAAAAAAAATCAGGATACAGAGCCACTGAAATACTTTTTAAGGATAAGTGGGGTTAAAAGTTAACAATGAGGCTGGGTGTGGTAACGCACACTTGTAATCCCAGTGACTTGGGAGGCGGAGGCAGGAAGTTTGCAGGCCAGAGGCAGCCTGTATAACTTAGCAAGATTTATTTGAAAAAATAAAAAACAGGCTGTGGGGTGCAGCTCAGTAGTAGAGTGCCTGCAAAGTATGTGTGAGGCCCTGGGTTCAGCCCCACAGTACTGCCAAAAAAAAAAAAAAAGAGAGAGAAAGAAAAGGAAAGAAAGAAAGACGGAAGGAGAGAGAGAGAGAGAGAGAGAGAGAGAGGGAGGGAGGGAGGGAGGGAGGGAGAGGGAGAGGAGA
>VMDO01006251.1:0-72396 GCA_007922755.1 Pedetes capensis | reverse complement strand
AGGTGGTGGATGCCTGTAATCCCAGTACTCGGGAGGTAGAGACAGGAGGATCATGAGTTCAAAGTCAGCTTGAGCTACATAGCAAGACCTTGTGTCAAAAAGACCAAGGACTAAGGATGTAGCTCAGTAGCATAGCACTTCCCTAGCATGCAGAAGGCCCTGGGTTCAATCCTCAGCACTGAAAAACAAATAAATAAGCAAACAAACAAGTTAACAATGATCTGATACTAACACAGCCCTAAGAGTGATACCCTGGGACTTGAGTACTGGGGAAATTGACTCAATACAAAACGAAACAAAACACAAAGAATGTCAAAAACTCCACCATCCAGGTCAGCAAAGTAGGGACAAAGATTGTGTTAGTCAGCTTCTATGTCACTATGGCAGAGAACATGACAGAAACAAACTTATGGGAGGAATGACTTATTGGGCCTCAAAGTTAGAGGATATCAGTCTATAGATATGGGAGGCCTGGCAAGGCAACTGGCAGTGGGGCAGAGAACCTCACATCATGGTAGATCAAGAGCACAGAGAGTAAGCTAGCAGAGCCAGGCATCCAAGTGAAACCTACAAAGGCCCGCGCCTAGTGACCTACTTCCACAAAGCTAGGTTCCACCTCCCAAAGTTCCACAACCTCTCAGGACAGCACCACCACCTGGGGACCAAAGGTTCAAACACATGACCTTTGGGAGACATTTTAGATTCAAACCATAACAGAGATAAGGCATAGTCCTGGGAGTTCTAGCAGCTGGATGTGGTGGGGAGGTGGCAATGACAGTGGCATTGGTGGTCACTAACATGGATCACACTTGCAGAATGCCAGGCCCTGCTCCAAGCACGGTCTAAGCATCATCTTATTTCACAGTCACCATAGTACTGTATGATGTAAGTTCTCTATTCAAATTTTACAAATGAAGCAAATGAGGCCCAGAAAGATCTAGCAACTTGCCCAAAGTCATAGAGCTAGTTGGTAACAGATTTTGTCCCAGGCAGTCTAACTCCTATACTCAACCTAACCTACTGTCTCCAGAGACCAAATGCATAAAGAGGCCACCATCAAGAAAGCAGTACCTTGAGGACCAGGAACATCCAAGCTGAGAAGAGCAGGCATGGCAGATGGCTCAAGGGACTTGCAAGGAAAATCAGGAAAATAGCTACAAGACAAGGGAAGTCAGGGTCTATCTAAATCCTCACATTGGACATGCCTTTTATCAGGATTATAGCAGTAGCTTCCTGGGCAGGAGAAATTCCTTAACCATGCCCTCACAAGGGGTCAGGACTCTGACTTGTTTCCAAAACCAACATTATCTGTAAGATAGTCTATATTACAGGAGAATAATAATAATAATTTTTTAAAGCAGCATTTTCCTTTTCCTATGATAAATTTGCCTGCAGTAGTAGCTCTGTGGCATCTGATCCTGTCAGATCTAGGAAGCTAAGCAGGGTTGGGCCTGGTTAGTACTTGGATGGGAGACTGCCTGGGAACACCAGGTGCTGTAGGCTTGGGAGATGGACCCAGCAACCCACTCCCCAAAATCAACCCACCATTGAAAACCCTATGAACAGCAGAGAAGTACTGACAATAGTGTTTCACCTGTTGTATGCAGGGTTGCTATGAGTAGGATACGGACTCAATGGCACCTAACAACAACAACAACACAGTAAATTTAAAGCCATCATTCAATTCAGTAAGTATTTACTTAGCCAGGCACCATGGCACACACCTATAATCCCTGCAACTTGGGAGGCTGAGGCAGAGGCAGAGGCAGAGGCAGAAGGATTGTGAAATCAAGGCCAGAGACAGCCTGTGTAACTTAGTGAGACCCTAACCCCCAAAATTTTTTTTAAAAAACTACTTACTGTATTATAATACCAAGCACTGTCTATGCCCTATTCACTAGGCACAAGGATTCTGAACACAAAAGCTTCTAGTGAAGACTTATATAGTTCTCATAACACATTAAATATCTATTAAACATTAATAAACTTCTAAATGCTAAAACAGGGCATTCCTCTTACTTCTCCTCTCTCTGGGATATGGATAGATATCAATCTCCTAGGTAGTCCTCTTATAAGATTCCATAAATTACTGTCGGTTGTCCAGAGTCCTCTCCTCTTCCCTGTGTCTGCAGGAGGCACTCCTACCTCCTATAGTGGTCCTTCCCTGTGCAACTTTGAGCTGTGGCTCCTTCCTTCCCTCAGATCCCCTCTACCTTGTCCCTGGAGGGAGTCAGTAAAGCTCATGGCAGACATTTCCAATTCTCCCCCATCCAGGACTGACTGGATTGCATTGCCCAATTCCTTTGTGGAAATGGGGCCAAATGAGTAGTTCTAGACAATAAACTGTGAATAGAAGTGATCTATGCTTGATCCTTGTCACTTCAAAGGCTGACCATTTAGCTGCCAGTGCAAAGCCCTTGAGAGTTCTCTTTTTCCCTCTACATGGCTATAAGAACATCTGAAATGGTGCTGCAACATCCCTAAGTGACTAGCCCTCTGACAGACCAAATGAACAGGTAGCATGAGTGAGAAACAAACTATGGTTTTAATCCATTTACACCTGGGAGTTGTTTTATTACCACAGCATAACTGCTTCTCCTGACTGATATAGACTTTCCATATGCTCAAAATCATGGGTTTTTTTTTTTCAGGAGATAGATATAGATAGATATAGATACAGATAGATATAGATATAAGTGAGGTGCCATCAAGTTGGGTCCAACTCATAGTGACCATATGTACAAGAGAATGAAACACTATCTGACACTGGGCCATGCCTGGCACTATGTCAGTGCTTCTCTGCTATTCATAGGGTTTTCGATAGTTGAGTGTTTTACGAGTAGGCTGCCAGGTCCTTCTCCCAAGCATCCAGCACCTGGTATTCCCAGGTAGCCTCTCATCCAAGGACTAACCAGTCCAAACCTGCTTAGCTTCAAAGATCTGGCCAGATCAGATGCCAGGGTGGTACAGCTATAGACATGTAGATGTAGATACATATAGATATAAAGATATAGATATATAGACATATGTTATTGCTGTTGCTAGGTGCTGTTGAGTCACATCTGACTCATAGTGACTCTATGTATGTCCACAGGGATTTCACTAGTTGGTTGTTTCAGGAGTGGGCTGCCATGTCCTTCTTTTTTTTTTTTTTTTTTTTCCCGTGGTGCTGGGGATTTAACCCAGGGTTTCAGAGCATGTGGAGCAAGCTCTCCACCAACTGAGCTAAATTCCAGCCCCATACAGACACATATAAAAAGAGATGTGGACACATATAGAAATAAAGATAAAGAGGTATATAGATATAGATATAGACATTATTTTTTCTTGTCATTTCTTTCTCTCTTTTTTTTTTTTTTTTTAGTACTGTGGAACTGAACCCAGGAGCTCACAAATGCTTTGCAAGCACTCAACCATAGAACTGCACCCCTTGCCCCTTTTTTATGTTTTATCTTGAGATATGGTCTTCCTAAGTTATGCAGGCTGCCTCTGGCTTCGAGCTCATGATTCTCCTGCCTCCATCTCCAGAGTCGCTGGGGTTACAGGTGTGTGCCACTATGTTCAGCTTTTTCTTGTCATTTCTTAGAGTTTGAAGTGGGAAGAAGAGGGTGGAACATGTGTGATCCAATCTCTGTACATAAATTATTTAAATACCAAAGTAAATTAAAGTTATCACTTCAAGAGCCTTTTGATAAATCTCAAAATTTGAATATAGAAAGATGCAGATAGAAAATATCTTTTAATCTATAGGATAAAAGGTACAAATGATGTCTTGGAGTATAAAAAGCAATGTGTTTTTATATGAACTTACAAGACAGTATGGGAAGAATTTTGGTAGGTCAGGGTTTCTCAATTTCAGAACTATTGACAATTTGGGCTGGAATTCTTTGTTGGGGGAAAATGTCTAGTGCGTTGTATGATGTTTAGCTTCATTTCTGACCTTTGCCCATTAAATGTCAATAGTATCTCTGGCCACCTTAGTTATGACAACCAGAATTGTCTCCCAGACATTGTCAAATACCCTATGAAGAACAAATCACCTTCAGTTAAGAACCACCACCGTAGCCACAATTAAGTCACAAATGGACTTAGGGGCCAGGGATGTAGCTCAGTGGTAGAGCACATGCCTAGCAAGGCCTTGGGATCCCCAACGCTGCAAGAAGAAATAAACAAACAAAAAACCCAAAGGGACTTAAGTTTTCTCTTACAGAACTGGACAGCAAATTTCTTTCATGAAGGATTACATGTTATCATATTGATATACTAGCACAAGGTTTTCCAGTGCTACACAACTAGGTCCAAGACGAATCAGACCAGGTTCTACTGTGGGTATGCCCAACCTACGGGCTGCATGCTGTCCAGGATAGCTAGGAATGTAGCTCCACAAAATCTTTTAACGTCATGTGTTTTTTAGCATTTATATTCTTTGAGACTCCAATGTGTAGTTCAAATTTTGAAGCTCCAAAGCAATACTGCACGTTTACAGAAAAACACCTAACGCTTCTGTACTGGTGCCACAGTATCAAACTCTAACCTTCAAATAAGTGTACTATACCACAGTCAGTAACATAAGTCAGGTTAGTATCATCGCCTGCCATCCAGTTAGTTGAGTATATTTGGGTTGAATTCAAACCGATTCAAAGCTATTCAAAGTCCTTAAGGGTACATTAGAGGTTACATGAGTTTTTGGCAAGTTGGTAAGTAAAATACAATAATTGTTGATAACATTTTTGAAAACTTAATTCAACCCAGTTTTAAATGCTACACATTGACCACTGCAAAATTTACTCAAGAACTAAGAGTTACAACCACTTCCATAAAATCATACATTAATAGATTAGTTTTACCAAAAATGATCAAATTTCCCACTAGTTTTATATTGATTTCATTTCTCTAAGCTTTATAATAAAAAATATAAAAATTAAGTCTTACTATGTATATATACATATGTGTGTATGTATGTATGTATGTATGTATGTGTATATATGTGTGTATATATGTGTGTATGTATATATATATATATGTTATGTAACTTATCTGCAGCCCAAGATAATTTTTTTACTTGATGTGGCCCAGAGAAATCAAAAGGTTGGACAACCCTGTTCTACTATTTAGACTAATAATCTCTCACCATATTTTCTAGAAGTACTTCTAGGGCAGGAAACTTGAGTTTGTGAGTACCCATTTTAGAAGATTTAGACTCAGTTAAGGCAAATGTAAAGGCATGGTAGTATCCGTCCTATAGCAAAACGGCCACTTGACTCCTTCCCTCCCAGGACACACATGCAATTATTCCATCAAGCATTGCGTCAATTCTCTGATCCCTTAATATGAGCTGGCCTGTGCTTGCTGTGACCCTTAGAATTCATCAGAAGTGAGACTAGCCTTTGAGGAATGGCAGTTTCTGCTTTTCTTCTTGAGGCTCACTCTTGGGATTTTCCCTCTCAGAACCCAGCTGCCATGTGGTTAGAAGCCTGAGCCTCACAGGTATGGAGAGGCCACGGGCGGCTGCTCCACTGGACAGTCCCACTGGGCTCCCAGTTGATGGCAAGCACCACCTGTAAGTCACATGAATGAGCAATCCTGAACATTCCAGAGCACCCAAGCCCCCAGGGAACTACAACCTCAGCCAGAATCACATGGAAAAAAAAAAAAAAAAAATCAAAAATTACTCAGTGGAATCAGGTCAACCCACAAAAGTGTGAGAGATGATACAATGGTAGTTGTTTCAAACCAGTAAGTTTTGGCGTAGGATGGCAGCCAGAGAAGACCAAAACATGACCTCTTGATACAGTTTGTTGTTAGTGACAGAGACCAAGAGTCATACGCACATGTGGCCTAAGCAGCAGCTCAGGCAACAGCGCACCGAGGAGACTGCAACGATGGCAGAGCTCCGTCTGTATCACCAGGAGGTTGTCATTCCTGAATATCTTAGAGATATCGGTAAAATCTGCCACTGGATGTTCGTGAGTCATGATAACATGACTTATTAAACAAACTAGACAAGCCTTCAGCCAAACATTACTCGCTGAAACATACAGTGTCATGGGAACAGCCTCAAGGCGGGTGTTGTTATGACTAGTGGGGGAAGAGGAAGCAGTGTACTGGGGACTTCACATACATTACCCTTATCCTTTTTGTTTGTTTGCTTGTTTGTTTTTGAGATAGAGTCTCACGGTGTAACCCAGGTTGGCCTGGAACTAGTTATGTAGCTCAGACTGACCTCAAACTTGTGATCCTCCTGCCTCAGGATCCCCAGTGCTGGGATTACAGGCATGGGCCACTGTGTACGCCCAGCTATCCTTAATCCTTGAAACAGATACAAACATAATTATCTCTCCCTCTTCTGGTTCTCTCTCTTTCCTTCTCTCCCTGCCTTCCTGCCTCCATTACTTTGTGTTTTTCCCTTCCTATTCTACTTAGGTCCCCTCATCCCGGGTTAGGGGGTTGAGGCAGGGTCTTGCTATATAGTGTAGGCTGACCTCAAACTCTCTATGTAGACCAGGCTGGCCTCAAGCTCTCATCCTCCTGCCTCCACACTCCTGAGTGCTACAATTACAGATATGTGCCACTATGCCCATCTAATGTAGGGCAGTTCTAAAATTTAAACTACGTCATATGCTGCTAGATGAAGAAAGCTTCCTATCATTACTTTCAGCAAAAACCAGAATCCAGAGCTCTGTTTCTGTTTTGCTACCCAGCTGCTCTTATATGCTGACAGACATCCAATCACCCTTCTCATTTTCCTGGCTAGTTGCAAACAATCTCAAACTTCTCGTGCCTGTGGAAGGTTGTATTAAAATGTGAAAAGTAATAGGCTGCAGATTTATAGTCCAAAACTGGGAGAGACCAAGTACCCTTCAACTCACCTCACACATTCTCATTCCCCCTACAAATGTGTACTGAGTGCCTATCCTATGGATGCACACCATGTCACCTCCTCAATGGATTAATTTTGACACAGATCACAAGAAGGTAGATTACTTGGATGGACAAAAATAGCCTCAGGTAATGACAAGGGTTGTGGCCACCCACCATCTAGCATTTAAAAAGACATTTACTTCCCATCATTCTGCTGGGATACAGAGCATACACTTATTTAGGGCTTACTGGATGAATAAAAAGCATCAAATTACAGTAGTATAAATATGTAGAAATAAGACAACCATGTTCATTGTATACAGTAAGCATGATGATCTGATAGGAGTTCACATTGTTTTCACAAAATTCATTTGAAACATGCATTTTTGAAATCTCACTTACATCATCATATAGCCAATTCTAAATTTGCTTTTCCCAATTTCTGAATCTTGTTAATTCCTATTTTTGCTTGGATTATTACTTTCTTGAGATGGTTATAGGGAGTTATCACAAAATCCACATTCATGAGGTCCAAGTGTGACAGACAGCACATTCCTAAGCAGGCATTCTACTGCTGAGCTATAACCCCAGCCCTGGACAGTACATTTCAATCAACTCTTTCTTTGAAAGAAGAAACCAAGATTAGCCATAGATGTGGCCACAAAGATTAATGATCTCATCTTCATAAGTAACTCAAATTAAATTCAGGAGATTAGCTACAAGTTTACAGGTAGAGATAAAGCAGTAACAAATTTAGGGCATCTCTTAGATGTAATACGAAAAAGAAAAATTGTAGAGGGCCTACCCTTAAATTGTAATCGAGCAATTACTAGTTTCTTATTATGACTATTTCTCTATAATTTCTTAATACATTAATAATAACAATGGCCAATCAAGTTAATTTTTGAAAATACTCTAAAACTTCATAGTTAATTTTGAGAGTGCTCACAATGAGATCGAATAATAAAGCATGGCAGGAGCTAGGCAAGATGGCATACACCTGCAGGTCCATCACTTGGAAGGCTGAGACAAGAGCAGTACAAGTTTGAGGCCAGTCTGGGCTGTGCAATGAGACATACTCTCAAAAAAAAAAGTGTGTGCCGGGCACGGTGGCGCACGCCTGTAATCCCAGTGGCTCGGGAGGCGGATGCAGGAGGATCGCAAGTTTGAGACCAGAGGCAGTCTGCGTAACTAACTTAGCGAGACCCTGTCTCAAAAAGTAAAAAAAAAAAAAAAATTGGGCTGGCGGTGCAGCTCAGTGGTCCAGCACTTGCAAAGCATGCAGGCACGAGGCCCTGGGTTCAACCTCCAGTACCGAAAAAAAAAAAAGTGTGTTGGCCTGGGCAGATACCTTGGCAGTACAGCATTTGCTTAGCATGTGTAAGGCCCTGGTTTCAATGCCCAGCCTCTCCAAAAAATAAAAATTAAAAAAGTGTGTCTTCAAAGATCTGATTAAATTTTGTATTATTGTTCTTTTGTCTTGGTAAATGTAAAACAACATGCTAATTTCAATTCCTTAAGTATTTATTTCTAGCATTACCCAGAATGTAATCACTTACATAGAGGATTCTGACATGAGGAAATGAGTAGGTATACTTTCTTTCCTAAAAATGCCTTTTCTTGAAAGGGTTTATTCACATCTATGTATTCTATGAAGCTTACAAGGCCTGATTTTATCCTGTTGTCATTTACGTTTACATGTCTTATTTTCCCAACTAGATCATCAACTCCTTGAGTTCAAGAATCAAGTGTTCCCTTGTTTTATGTCACCTAATTCTGCAGCATGGTGTTTGGTGCAATGGGGCCAATTTTAAAAAACTGCTTCATTTGACTGACTAGGCTTATAATAGGCATGCTGAATAATATAGCTTCAAGGACATGGCTGTACATAAAGACATCTCAAATTAACAGGAATCCTTCATTTTATAATTATTTATAGTGATTACATAGGAACACCTTTCAAATGCAAATCAAATCACTTTGCAAATGAGAAGCATAGGTTGACAAATAAATAAAACATTTTCAGTGAAGAAGTTATATGAAAATAGTATTAAATAGCTTGCCTAAAATTATATCCAATGTTAGCAGAAAATTTATACAATTGTCTCTTGGTATCTGTGAGGGACCAGTGCCAGGACATGCACCTCCCCAGCTCCCTACGGACACCAAAACCCTCGGATGCTCAAGTCCCTTCTATAAAATGGTGTAATACCACCCTGGCATCCAATGTCTGATCCAATGTCTGATCTCAGAAGCTAAGCAGGGTAGGGTCTGGTTAGTCCTTGGATAGGAGACCACCTGGGAATACCAAGTGCTGTAGGCTTCGGAGAAGAACCTGGAAACTCACTCCTGAAACAATCCACTATTGAAAACCCTATGAATAGCAGAGAAGTACTGACAATAGTGCTGGGCATGGCACAGTGTTAGGCAGTGTTTCCTCTGTTGTACACAGGGTCGCTGAGTCAGACCTGACTTGACAGCACCTAAAAACAACAACAAATATTCACATATAACCTATCTACATCCTCCTGTATATTTAAAATCATCTTTAGTTTACTTATAATACCTAATACAATGTAAATGCTGTGTAATATTTGCTATACTGTATCATTTAGAGAGGGATGACAAGAAAAAGAAGTCTGTACATGTTCATGTTTACTACAGACATAATTTTTTTTTTTTTTGGTGGTACCAGGGGGTTGAATCCAGGGCCTCACACATGCACTGCAAGTGCTCTACCACTGAACTGCACCCCAGCCCATTTTTTACTCTTCTCTTTTGAGACACGGTCTTGTTAAGTTACACAGGCTGCCTCTGACCTTGAACTCTCAATCCTCCTGCCTCCACCTCCCAAGATGCTGGGATTACAGGCATGCATCACCCCATCCAGCTCAGATACAACTTTTTGAAAAAGATATTTTCAGTCTATGGTTGGTTCAATCCATAGATGTGAAAATCACAGATCCAGAGGACAGATTGTAAAAAAATATCAAGTGCTAGAAAATAATTCTACAAATATTTTTGGGTCAGTGTTAATCAGAATTACTTCTCTGTAAAGGCTCTGTCCCAGTACAAATCCCTTTTTTGCCTAAAACTAAGTAACATTAAATAAGTAGAAGGCTTGGTCTCCTGAAAAGAATTTAACCTAGAAGAACCACAGTCCAGAAACCAATACCAGTGGCAGTACTGGTTATAACAGCAACAGGAGTAAGGATAGCTAGCCCTTCTGAAGTGTTCTTCACTAAGCTCCAGGTTCCACTCAATCTTCATGCCAACCCATGAAGAAGGCAATGTTATTGTTCTCACTTTACACGTGAGGAAACTGAGTATAGCACTGAGTGTAGCAACTGGCTCAAAGTCAGAAAGCTAGGAGGAACAGAATCAAGGCCAAACTCAGACTTGTCTGGCTCCAAAAACAAAACAAAAACGATAGAAAATGACTTTTTTAAGTGAGAGGAACATTTAAAACCAGAGAGAAAGGGATGTAATGAAACACTGTATATTCTTAAAACTAATCTACACCCTTTGAATAGTCTTAGAGGTCTAAAAACTCAGAATGTGCAGTAAATAGCATTAGGAAAACTGGCCCCCATCTGGAAACTAATATAGCTGTCATCTTGCTTCATATCTTACACCAAAATAAAGACTTCAAAGTAAAAAATTAAATCTTAAAAATATTAGGAGGCCCCCATTTATGTAATCTTGAGAGGTAAGAATGATTTTCTAAATATTATACCAATGCAGAAACATCAGTTGATAAAACTGACTATGTAAGAGCTTAAAAATATCTGTTGTTGTCATTAGGTGCCATCCAGTTGTGACCAATCATAGCAACTCTCATAGGGTTTTCAATGGTTGATTGTCTTGGGAGTGGACTGCCAGGCGTGGTGACGTACGTCTACAATCCTCACCCTTGAGAGGATAAGGCAGGACAACTGACATGAGTTAAAGGCCAGCCTGGTCTCCATAGCAAGTTCCAGGATAGGCTGGGCTACACAGCGAGACCCTGACTCAGAAAAACACAACAAACAAACAAAAAACAAAGCAAAACAAAACAAAAACATAGCTACAGTAATTAGAATTGTGAGACTGTCATAAAGAACAATGTAAGCCAGAGATGATGGCACAAGCCTGTAATCCCAGCACTCAAGAGGCTGAGGCAGGAGACTTGTAAGTTTGAAACCAGCCTGGGCCACACAGTGAGTTCCAGGCCAGGCTGGGCTATATAGAGAGACCCGGTCTCAAGAAACCACCACAAACAACATAAAAAGTAAGCAAAATAAAAATAGAGCCGAGTGGCGGTGGCACATGCCTATAATCCCAGTGACTCAAGAGGCTGAGGCAGGAGAATTGCAAGGTTGAAGCCAGAGGGAGCATACATAATTTAGCAATATACTGACTCAAATTTTTTAAAAAGTGGGCCTCGGGTGCAGCCCAGTGGTAAAACATTTGCAAAGTATGTGCAAGGTCCCAGGCTCAACCCTCAAGTACATCAATCAATCAATCGATAAATAAATAAAATAAAATAAAAATAAGAATAACAATGTAATACAATAGAAAACCAAAAAAAAAAAAAAAAAAAAAAAAAAAAAAAAAAAAAAAAAAAAAAAAAAAAAAAAAAAAAAAAAAAAAAAAAAAAAAAAAAAAAAAAAAAAAAAAAAAAAAAAAAAAAAAAAAAAAAAAAAAAACCCTCATATATGTGGTCAAATGCTCTTTGACAAGGGTGCCAAGAAACTCAGTAGGAAAAGAAAAGCCTCTTCAACAAATGGTAGCAGATATGCACATGCAAAAGAGTGAGGCTGGACTCTTTTCTTGTACCATATACAAGATTTAACTGAAAAGCAAATTAAAGATCTAAACATAAAATCAAACACTATGAAACCCTTAGAAGAAAACACAGAGGGATAGCTTCATGATTTTGGACTTGGCAACAATTTCTCAGACATGATACGAGAAGTATACACAACAAAAGCTAAAATTGATGAGTGAAACTATATCAAACTTAAAAACTTTCATGTGTCAAAGGACATAATCAACAATGTGAAATGGTAATCTATAAGAAATGGAAAATAATTCAATTTTCTAACAGGTAAAAGACTTCAACAGACATTCCTCCAAAGACCACACACAAATGGCCAACAACTATGTGACAAGATGTTCAACATCATTCATTCATCAGAAAAATTCAAGTCAAAACCATAATGAGGTATCACCTCATACCTAATATGATGGCCATTATCAATAGCAGAACTGGGCTGGAGAGGTAGATCAGTGGCAAGAATGCTTGCCTAACAGTGCAAGGCTTTGTTTTTGATGCCAATCACTGAAAACTGAAAGAAGGAAGGAAGGAAGGAAGGAAGGAAGGAAGGAAGGAAGGAAGGAAAGAAGGAAGGAAGGAAGGAAGGAGAAAAGGGAAAGAAAGGAAAGAAAAACTGAAGAAAAATAAAGCTTGGCATGTTGGTGAACACCTATAATCTCAGCTACCTGGGAGGCTGAGGCAGGAGAATCACAAATTAAAGGCCAGCCTGGGGCAGAGCCTATCTCAAAATAAAATACAAAGGGCTAGGGATGTAGCTCAGTGGATTCTATGTCCAGAACTATCAAAAAAAAAAAAAAAAAAAAAAAAAAAAAAAAAAAAAAAAAAAAAAAAAAAAAAAAAAAAAAAAAAAAAAAAAAAAAAAAAAAAGAAAGAAAGAAAGAAAAGAAAGAAAGAAAGAAAGAAAGAAAGAAAGAAAGAAAAGAAAAGAAAGGAGAATGAGGAGGAGAGAAGGAAGAGAAGGAGAAGAAGAAAATAAGGAAGAGGAGGAGGAGGAGGAAAGAAAAACGTAGCTGGGTGTGGTGGTTCATGTCTATAATCCCAGTGACTCAAGAGGCAGAGGCATAAGGATCCCAGGTTTGAGGCCAGAGGCAGCCTGTGTAATTTAGCAAGACCCTATCTCAAGATAAAAATTTAAAAATGGGATGGGGTACAGGGGAGTGACACAGCAGTTGCAAAAAGAAAAAAAAAAGAAGAAGAAAGAAAAAGAAAAGAAAAAGTATAGGTGGAGAATGTGAAGAAATTGAGCTGTGCATTGTTTTGTAAAACTAGGCAGTGTGTGTGTGTGTGTGTGTGTGTGTGTGTGTGTGTGTGTGTGTGTGTATAAATTTATTTATTTGGTTGGTTGGTTTTGGTTTCTTGAGATAGAGTCTCACTGTATAGTACAGGCTGGTCTGGAACTCACTATGTAGACCAAGTGGGCCTCAAACTCGCATCGATCCTCCTGCCTCAGCCCTCCAAGTGCTGGGACTACAGGTGTGCAACACCAAGGCCAGCTTGTGTGTATTTCTTGAGAGTTGAGTTTTGAGAGTTCTTTATATATTCTACTCCTTTGTCAGATACAAGACTTGCCAATATTTTCTCCCAGTATGTGGCTTGTCTTTTCATTCTCTTCACATGGGCTTTCACAGAGCAAAAGTTTTAAATTTTGATGAGGTCCAATTTATCAATTTTTGGCTATTACACTTATTTGTTCCTTTTTCTAACTTATTTCTTTGCAGATTTCCTAACCTTTCATTTGTTTTGAGAATTTATAATTGACTGCTGAAGCATTTTTATGGTGGTTGCTTTAAAATCCTTATCAGGTAATTCCAACATCTGATTCATCTTAGCATTGGCATCTGTGACTGTCTTTTTTCCATTTAAATTGTGGTTGCCAGTTCTTGGTATGACAGGTGACCCATGGTTGTAGCTTGAACATTTCTGTCTATTAGGGTTAGAGAATTTTAGTCTTCTTTACCTTCTTTACTTTAGCATGCAGTCATCCTATTTAGGTTTAGCACAGAGGTCTTTTCTGGATTGTAGTTACAATGACAGTTTAATTTTCTGAGTCTGCTATTTATTTTCATCTGCTTAATTTACATGGTACAGTGTAGGCTCCCATAGGTTCCTGCTAGTGCCACCTGGAAGATGTTTCCCCAAGTGTGGCCTGTAGGTCTCAGCTTTGGGATAAGAGTATATCTTGGTGAGGAAAGGTGTTTTCAGGACCCCTGAAAGGTGAAGCTTGCCAAGTTAAGTTGCTTGATGTAGAGGGGTTCCTTCTTCCTGTGTCCTTGGCTGCCCCAGGGAGTGTGGGTAGGGAAGAAGAGTTTCAGGCCCAAAGGATAAAGAGGCTTCCCAGGCTGAGTCATTTGCTATAATGGGAGAATCTGCTTGTGGGAGCCTCTTGGATATCACTTAGCACAGGAAGAAGGTCTCAGACCCAAGGAAGGACAGAGTATCCCTTGACCATAGCTAGCTGTCTCCTATCAATCTCCCTTGCTAGGTACTAGGCTTTCCTGGTGCTGTTGGGTAGACAACAGGTCAATCCTGGAAAGAAATGAGTCTACCTGGGCCACCTTCTTGTAGCTAGGCTGTAAGGTTAGAATGCACCAGGTCTGGATCACCATCTTCAGTGGATAGCAGGACCCAAGACACTCTGCCATTATGTTATACTCCAGGCCTGGGGACCCACACTAATTTACCTTTTCCTTTTTAAATTTTCTCCTCCTCCCCCTCCTCCCCCTCCTCCTTCTTTTCCTCCTCCTGCTCCTCCTCCTCCTCCTCTTCCTCTTCTTCCCCTTCCCCTTCTTCCTCTTCTGCCTCCTTCTTCTTTTGTAGTCGGGGGTTGAACTCAGGGCCTCAAGTATGCTAAGCCAGAGTTTTACCTCTGAGCTGCATACCCAGCCCCTTTTTAATTTTGTGTACTTAGGCAGGGTCTCCCTAAGTTATGTAGGGTACCTCTGGCCTCAAACTCACGATCCTGCTTCTTCTCCTGAGTCCCTGGGATCACAGGCGTGGGCCATAGCATCCAGCACCTTCTTATAACACCTCCTTTGGTTACCTCTTGCATTTCCAGGGTGTATACTTGTACTTAGCATGGTAAAGCAGGAAGAAATAAGTCCACATCATACTGTTGGATTAGAAGTCCTAAAAGATTGTTTGCTTGTTTGCTTATTTGTTTTGAGACAGGGTCTCACTGCATAGCCAACTGGCCACAAACTTGCCACCCTCCTGCCTCTGCTTCCGAGTACTAGGAGTTGTGTACAACCACATCTGGTACAAAAGATTTTTTAAATATCACAATTGTCCTTTAATGTTACTGTAATTTCATTGAAGAAGGAAATCTTAAATTCTTTGATCTGATCTTTGCTAAAAAAAAAAGGGGGGGGGTACAACTTTTACTTGGAAAATATATAAAGAAAAATCAGACATTACTATTTATGTTTGCATTCTTGCTTTAATCAACCAAGCAGGATAAATGAAAAAGGTCTCCTGAAATTATATAATACATATATAGTGAATATACCTAACAATGATAATCTTAAGACAATTTAGCTTTGCAGATATCAACTGAATAAAATAACCTCTAAAACCTTTTCATTTTACCACTGGTAGGCAGCACCTCACAACAACGAAGGGGAATAGTTCAGTTGGTAGAGGGCCACTCCGCACTCTCTTAGAACTAGGTTCAATCCTCAGCACCGTAAAATCAGGGGAAGGACATGGCTATCGACTCACAAAGCAATCTCGAAACAATCAGCCACTGAAAACCCTATGAGGGTTGCTATGAGTCGGACACGACTGGGCAGCACCTAACAACAAACACAAAACGCTGCAAATAATAAATGAGAGGATGGTGGTGCGAGTCAGTGTAAGAGTGCTTGTCTAGCATGTGTTTCATCTCCAGAACTGAAAGAGGGGGAAAAAAAGAAGAATGACAAAGGCTTAACACATTGGGTACATTTAAAGTCTTTTTCTCAGAAAGGCTCAGGCATGTGTAAAAAGTAGCCACTGGAGGGCAGCAGAATCAAACACTGGAAATAGATTGCCAGGCCCCTGTCCAGAGAAGCTGTTAGACATTAATGGAGAAAAATATGGCATGTTATTTTAACGAATTTCACTCCAAACTCTACTTCTAAAACGGTGGTGGCCAGTGGGTAACTTCCTCATCTTTGATTTATACTGTGCCTAACATGCTCTAATATGTTAAAATGCTCAAAACAATTATGGTGTATACTGTGAAGAAACAGGGGTACATTTCTATTTATTTGATTTTTAGACTTAAATTTGCCAGTCAATTGTATTATTGTGTAAGCAGGAAAAAAACTCACAATGGTATGAAATGTAAAAGCAATCTTTATTGTTGCTGTTGTTTTTAGGTGGTATCAAGTCAAGTACCACTCATAGTGACCCTACTTACAACAGAATGAAACACTCCTTGACACGGCGCCGTGCCCAGCACTATTGTCAGTACATCTCTGCTATTCATAAGGTTTTCAACGGCTGTTCATTTTGGGATTGTTTTGGGAGTGGGCTGCGAGGTCCTTCTCCCATTTTTGCAGTTCTGAGAATCGAACCCAGGCCCTCAGAGTATACAGAGCAGGACTCTACCAACTCAACTAAACCCAGCAATCTTTAGGATGCCCTTAAACCAAAATTTCATGCATTGTTAGAGAAACAGTTTCCTAATTAAGAAACAATTCTACTAGGAACACACTTTCTTCATGAGGGGAAAATATAGGGAGCACATTTTATTCTCACTAGCATTACATCTCCTTATGGCTATTTTCTACTGTTTTCTTTTTAAGAAAAAAAGCCAAAGGCTTTAGAGAGAAAAAAGTTTGGGCTAGTCACTTTCTAAATAAGAGTTAAAGAAATCTGTAGGGCCTATGTAATAGTACATAATTTTTAACTTAGAAATTTTTTCATACTATTCTACACATAAGATCAACCACAGCTTAAGTTTGTTGATGAAGTTACAAATTTATGAGCAAGGCACTTCGATAAATACTTTATGTCTTTTTAAAGCTTATCTAGTTTCATCTATACGTGTCTTTCATTTATTCATTCTATCAGCCTTTACTGAGCACCTACGATGTGCCAGACACTGTGCCCTATTCTCTAGTCATACATTAGAGTCTAGGCTTAGCAGATGGCAGCCACAGGCACTATGTGATTAGAACTGGCAAAGAGCAAAACATGAACCCCACCAGTCCAACCTGGGGGAGGAGAAATGAACAGAAAAGCATTTACCCTTAAAGTTATGTTCCAATAACCCGGGTTTTATAACTTTAAGCACAATCAGCACCCAGCTATCAAAAACTTCAGGAGGGGACTTGTGGGTGTAGCTCAAGGTAGAGCACTTGCCTAGCATGGATAAGGCCCTGGGCTCAATCCCCAACCCAAACACCAGGAAGCGAAACACAAAGAGTAATTTCAAAGGGCAAGCAGCCAAGAAGAGTTCTGGAGCCAGGTGAGAAAGTTTCTTCTAAGTAGAAAAAAATGTGTCAATCATTCTACCAAAGAGTTAAAAATCCAAATTCCTGACTGGTTTCTTCCCTGAGTTTTAACAAGGTGAATCCTAGCTGGGATGTGGTGGTGGCGGTGACGGCACATGCCTGTAATCCCAGCACACAGGAAGCCGAAGCAGGAGGATCAATGCAAGTTTGAGGCCAACTTGGTCTATGTTGTGAGCTCCAGGCCAGCCTGGGCTACAGGGAGACCCTGTCTCAAAAAAATTAACCAAACAAACAAAAAGAGGAGGAAGAGAATACTACCCAATGTGAAACTTAAAGGAATATCTTCTTGCTGCAGGTAGTCAGCACTTCTGCAAGGACAGGATCACCAGTGGAAAGGAGAGTTCCACAGACAGTTGTCAATGCTGGTTAAGTGAGCCAGAAGGCCTGATCACCGGAGAAAGCACTGACATTCAGAGTTAGCAGAAAAGAGTTAGCAGGGACCTGATGAAGTAACTGCAAATATTTAAGGTTTAATACTTAACACATAGCATTTAACCATACCTGATGTTAGTAATTAAATTTAAAGGCCCACCTTTGAAGTCAGCCTGTCCCAGAGGTGTCAGTTGCCCACTGGGTAACATATTAATATGTAACCAGCTTCTCTAAAGCTCTGTTTCCTCATGGGCAAAATGGAAATCATACCAATCTTTACTTCCTAGGGATGGTTGTGAGATCAAAAGGAAAATGTGTATAATACACACATGGCAGGGTGCCTGCAATGTAAGTGTACAACAAATGACAAACATTCAATCTTTCAGTCTTCCCTAAACTCTGGATAGCCTTCTTTGTCTTAGGAAACTGTTAGCAGCAGTGGGAGGACATAGCCCAGTGCTGTCACCTGTAGCTTGGGGAGTTCCCCAACTTAGAGACCTCTGCTCAGGTGGGGCCCAGTCAGAAAAGAATTTCAGGACAAGTCAGAATGAAATAAAGTTCGTGAGTTTATTAATTCAGGATGAGACAGTACATACTTTAGATTTAAGCATGAACATTTGGGGAGAAAAAGAGATGCTTAGGAAAAGAATCACACACAGTACACGTCCAAGACATGGAGGCAGGCTTCTCCACACACAGTTTCACTTAAGAAGAGAATCACGGTACATGTCCAAGACTTAAGAGAATTGCTTAAGAATCATAGTACACGTCCAAGACATGGACGCAGGCTTCTCAGGAGAGAGAATCGCATTTAAACGTCTGAATAACAGGTATATATATGATTTTGTGGCCAAAGTACAAAAAAAAAAATTGAGCTGGTTTACCTATTTCTTCTATCTTAAAGAATTTCCTCTTTTGCAAATGAAATAGTAAGGTAGCTTTACAAAGTACATTATTTAAGTTCAGGGATGAGGGGGAAGTACCAGTAGGATAGAAACACAGGCCAAAATAGGTTGAAGGAAGAAGTTCCATGGTTTGCTATTGTTGTTAGGTGCCATTGAGTTGTGTCCAGCTCATAGTGACCCTCATCGGGTTTTCAATAGCTGATTGTTTCAGGATTGCCTCAGGAGTGGATTGCCATGTCCTGCTCCCATTTTTGAGGTGCTGGGAGTCAAACCTGGGACCTCAGAGACTGCAGAGCAGCACTCTACCAAATGAGCTAAATCCCAACCCATTCCACTGTTTGTTGTTGTTGTTAGGTGCCGTCAAGTCAGTATCCGACTCATAGCGACCCTCTGTACAACAGGGGAAACACTATTGTCAGAGCTTCTCTGCTGTTCATAGGGTTTTCAATGGCAGATTGATTTTTGGGAGGGGGTTGCCAGGTCCTTCTCCCAAGCCTACAGCTGCTGGTGTTCCCAGGTGGTCTCCCATCCAGGTACTAACCAGGCCTGACCCTGCTTAGCTTCTGAGATCTGACGGGATCGGATGCCACAGGGCTACCGCTGCAGGCCATTCCACTGTTTAGAGGATTTAAAAGATTAAGTAGAAATGTTTTGGTATACTTTCTACCTAAGGAATTTCTCTTTAGTAAAATGAGACTATAAGGTGATCCAGGTGGTGCATTGTATAGGTTTACAATCATCCATTTTGCTGCAAATGACATTATTTCATTTTTTAATTGCTGAGTAGTATTCCATTGTGTATATGTACCATAATTTTTTTTTTCCATTCTTCTGTTGATGGGAACCTTGGTTGGTTCCATATCCTTGCTATTGTGAAAAGTGAAGAGGGTCAATGAGGAGGGATGAAGGGGGAGAGGTCAAGTTCAATGTAAACAGCACAATTTCATGACTACACTGGAAAAATAGGGGAATATAACCCAAATAAATATTAGAGTTTTACTACATACTAGCCATAAGGCTCCACAAACTTTG
This sequence comes from Pedetes capensis, assembly GCA_007922755.1. Taxonomy (NCBI): domain Eukaryota; kingdom Metazoa; phylum Chordata; class Mammalia; order Rodentia; family Pedetidae; genus Pedetes; species Pedetes capensis. The sequence continues at coordinate 52,909 of VMDO01006251.1, read as the reverse complement.
TGGGTTGATGAAAGTGTTGCTAGAAATGATGTAAAGGATGCATAATGGAAAAAGCAAATGCTGTATTACTCTGTACCCCATCATCATTTACTAATAAAGGAAAAAGAAAAAGAATGATAAGGAAGTTGCCTAGGGATATGTTGACTACAAACATAGCCCACAACCTTGTTTGTGAGATTCTCAGAGAAGCACAGGATTATGGAGGAGACAGGTTAAACTCAAAGGCCAAATACACTTCAACCCTAAGCATCCCTTATTGCAGTTTTAAAACTGTCATTTGAAATATCTCTCAAACTGATGTCACTGTACAGGCAGTCCTCATAGCAGTCCTCACAGTAGTTTTCTTCGTAGTTGTGTCGAAATTCTTGACTTTCAGCTGGGGAGACTTACACATCATATCCTGGGGTGAGGGCTCTCTTCCCTTTCCATGTCCCCCCAATTTTCTTCTTTTTATCCTGCCTCAAAACAAGGGGTATAACTACATGAAACAACTTATTTTCTCAGACTTTAAGAAGACGTAGCTGAGTGGCAAGTCATGACTGAACACTCACTTGGAAAAGCGTCCGAGGAATGCTGTTAGACCACGAAGTCACTGCGTACAAATGTACCCTGCAGAAAAGTGCCCCACACCTGTGTCTGAGGACAGGAGCCTGGCCTGTTTTTCAACTCAATTGCAATTTCTTTTTAAAACTGTAACTGCAGGCCGGGTGTGGTGGCTCACGCCTATAATCCCAGCGGCTAGGGGAGGAGGAGGCAGGAGGATCGCAAATTCGAGACCAGAGGTCGTCTGCAAAACTTAGTGAGACACTGTCTCAAAAAGTAAAAAAAAATAGGCTGGGGGTACAACTCAATGGTCCAGCACTTGCAGAGCATGCAGGTGCGAGGCCCTGGGTTCAACCTGTAGTACAGAAAAAAAAAAAAAAAAACCTGTAACTGCAGGCAAAGAACACAGAAATAAACCAGTCTCTCTACCCCTAGCATTCACACAGATGAAGCCCAGAAAACAGGAGTTGCAGGTTGCTATGTGACCTTGGCTGATTTTCTTCATTATCCCGGGATTCAACTTCCCCATGTGCAAAAATAAGAGGATTAGGTGAACTTGGTGGCTTTCAAACTCCTTTTGGCTCCAGAGAACTTTCTTCAGATGAATGCTCGCCTGGAAGTCCACAATGTAAATAAGCTAATTAGGGGTACGCAGAGGGAGAGAGTGCAGGGTCCCATCTCAGTACCAAACATATAGTTCCTAAAGAACTGTTTAGAACATGGTTTGAAAACCACCAGCCCAGAGTCAAGCCAGCATGGTGGCATTCAGCTGTAATCCCAGCATTTGAGAGACCAAGATTAGAGAATTGTGAATTCAAGGCCAGCCTGGGCTGCAGAGTAAGGCTCTGGCTGACTTGGGCTACAGAAAGGGCTCTTGTCAGAGAAGGGGAAAAAAAAAAAGAAAAAAAGAACGAAAGAAAAGGCCATCAGCCCAGAAGCTGTACCATTCTCAAATCCTGTGACCCTCAGTCACATGCCTTTACAGTTTATACTTCGCTATCCAGGCCACAAAATGGGGACCCATCCTTGCCTTCTACTAGCAGTGTACAAAGAGTGCAGAATCCTGTATTGGAGCTGAAAATTCAGTCTAGATAGCTGAATCTCCATAACTCAGTTCACAAAGTGGCAAAAGACACAGAAATACACTGCCATGCAGGATACCCAAAACTTCTAAATAAAACCCATCAACTTGGTATGTGACAGAAAGTTTCCTATTTTGTTCACAATCATGTCTCAGAATTGGTTTGTGTCCTGTTCTTGCCTTCCCTTACTGTATCCTGTGTCTAGTATAAGGGGGTACCAGCTCATTAGCCACTAGGTTTGCTATTGATTGTTGTTGTTGCTGTTGTTGTTGTTAGGTGCCATTGAGTAATATCTGACTCATAGCAACTCTTACAGGGTTTTTAATGGCTGATTGTTTGGGGATTGTCTTGGGAGTGGATTGCCACATCCTTCTCCCATGTTTGCGGTACTGGGAATTGAACCCAGGACCTCAGAGACTGCAGAGCAGCACTCTACCAACTGAGCTAAATCCCAGCCTTGCTATTGATTAATGGACCTATAAAATGAAAATAAACATTTACTGATAAAGATCTAAGATCATAGCCTTCAATATGGGTTACGACTAAACATCAACAAAACAGAAATCCTTACAACTGGGTTAGCACACAACTTCACAATAAATGGAGAAAAGACTGAGATTGTCCAAGATTTTGCTGTGCTTGGCTCTATAAACAGCACCCATGGAAGCAGTAGTCAAGAAATCAAAAGACGCATTGCTCTAAGAAGAGCTGTGGCAAAAGATCTCTTTAGAGTATTGAAAAGCAAAGATGTCACATTGAAGACGAAGGTGCGTCTGACTCATGCCATGGCATTTTCAGTCACATCATATGGTTGTGAAAGCTGGACATTGAACAAGGGAGACAGGAAAAGAATTGATGCTTTTGAATTATGGTGCTGGAGATGTCTATTGAATATACCATGGACTGCCAAAAGAACCAACAAATCTGTCCTAGAAGAAGTGCAACCAGAGTGCTCCTTGGAAGCAAGAATGGTCAGACTGCATCTTACACATTTCAGACATGTAGTCAGGAGAGATCAATCCCTGGACAAAGACATCATGTTTGGGAGAGGGGCAGGTCAACAATAAAAAAAGGAAAACCCTCCATCAGATGGATTGACGCAGTCTGCAACAATGGGCTTAAACATAAATAAGATCGTGTGCCTGGCACAGAATAGGGAAGTGTTTCGATCTGCTGTACATAGGGTCGCTATGAGAACAGCACCTAAAAACAACAACAAAATGAAAAAGTCTTTAACATGATTTACATGCCAAAAATACACCTTGACTTCTATTTTAAAAACAGCATAAACACATCTAGAATTTTATGATTATTATAACTTCTAGCTTGAGTTTTTGGCTCAAAGAGCTTATGATCACATTTTTATATGAACAAAGATTTACAGAATTACAAAGAGATACCATATGAATTATAGAGAGGAAAAAAGGCAAACATTTATCTATTCTTCAATATTAAATTCCCTGGATGAATTGCCAAAATATGCAAATTATAAATGGGTTTTGAAGACTGGGAAGTACACAGATTTCAAAAGAAGAATAAGGGGGCACTAAACCACTATTTTCCTGCCGCTTTACCACTGTGGCACCTGATCCTGTCAGATCTCAGAAGTTAAACAGGGTCAGACCTGGTTAGTACTTGGATAGGAGACGGTCTGGGAATACCAGGTGCTACAGGCTTGGGAGAAGGACCCAGCAGCCCACTCCCAAGAAACAATCAGCGACTGAAAACTCTATGTATAGCAGAGAAGCAGTGACAATATTGTTTCATCTGTTGTGCATAGGGTCACTATGAGTCAGACACAGACTTGACGGCACCTAACAACAATAACAAACCACTATTTACTTTCAACTTAGAGCCACCTCAAGCTAAGGCCTTTAATCATCAAAGACTTATTGTGTTTAACATTCAAATCTGGTATATACACTCAACTATTTTCCCCAACACTGTTCTTTGACAGAAGTTCAAGTTTGAGGAAAAGGCTGAGATTTCCTACATTTATATTGCAATATCTAAACAACTTCAGAGAAACTCTTTGTCCTATAATAGAATTCACTTTGGGTGCTCTCCAGGACAATGACTCCATGGGCCCTGATGAGCTATGCCACAGGACTCACCAGAGTTTGTGAAACCACAGTAGTATGAACAGGACTGTGCCCCCAGGAAACCTTGTGACTGCTTTTGAGAGGTTTAATCAAGTTCATTCATCACTTCACTTGGCTCTTCTATTCTGTATGCCTATGCTTCCCTTGAGCCCAGCAGCAAGAGAGAAAAGGAACAAGTATCTAATAGGCAGAGTCCAACAACAAATCCAGATTTAGGACTAACTGATGGATCTAATTCAATAGCTGCTGAAGCGGACTAGAGTTGGTCAGAGAGGAGGGAACACAGGCATTAAAAACAAGAGCACCAGGTCTGTGTTAATGAGTAGTTAGACACCACTGGGGGGGTCTGTGTTCATCTGGCACACACCTGAACAGCCTTGCCCATTGTTAAAAGATTGTAGTACTATTGTATTGTATGTTAAAAAGTTTGAACAAATACCCTGGACACCAGATTACAGAGAGTCCTGAAAATGAAGCAGAGGAGCTTTGATCAGAGCTGGCAGGAAAGGGGAAGTATACAACATCTCAAAAGGATTTAAACACAGGAATGCGATGGAAACATGTCCCAGGAAGACCTTCCTGGCAGCAATAGGTCTTCTGCCCTATCTCACCAGGAAAGGAAGAGGGGAGGAGTTTCATAATCCTACGTGTGGCTTAAGTGAAAAGTTGTTTACTCCACCAGCATTTCATGAGAGGTGGCTGCCCGGTAACTTTAGGACAGACACGTGTTTATCAAGGCATATGATAGTCCATCCTCACTTACCTTTGCATAACAGATTGAAATCATTAAGACTCCTCAGGTTTTTCTGACTAGAAGCTGGGATTCTTACCAACCAATTAGTTTCTTGGAAAGTGCTCTTAAGACTCATCTCTTGTCACTAATACCTTCCTCCGGGGCATGAACAGAGATGTGGCAGTTGGACATGTAAGTTAAGGACAGGGAAGTGTCCATTGGATTTGCCTCCTGGGGAAGATCACTGCCATCTGAGCCAAAGTGGGATTAGTCCAGCGCAGAGAGGGGACAGAGGAACAATCATGAGATGAAACAAGAGAAAGAAGGAGGGCTGTGATGTGGCTCAGGGGTAGGACATGTACTCAGCATGTGCGAGACTCTAGGTTCAACAGCCAGCACCTGCCCACACTGCAGAAAAGAAAAAAGAGTGCTGAAAGCCCCTGGCTGGGAAGAACAGGACAGAGATAAGCCCACTGCTAGAAGTAGATGTGAAGTCAAACAGGAAATCTTTTACAAATATTGTTGTTGTTGTTGTTAGGTGCCGTCAAGTCGGTATCCGACTCATAGTGACCCTCATAGGGTTTTCAATGGCTGACTGTTTTGGGATTACCTTGGGAGTGGATTGCCAGGTCCTTCTCCCATTTTTGTGGTTCTGGGAATTGAACTCGGGACCTCAGAGACTGCAGTGCTCTACCAACTGAGCTAAATCCCAGCCCATACAAATATTAGGCCATTTTAAAAAGGAAAGTCCACTTCTTGCCACCCAGACTTTGCAGTGGTCTCTTAAAACTGAGACCTGAAATTGCCTCTTAAAACCGAGGCCACTCTTTTCTAGCCTACTACACTTCCAGAAGTTAGCACTGTGACACTGACCCCAACCTTGAAGGTGAGACCTTGATGCCCATGGATAAATTACCTGCCTGGATTTAGGGATGAGGAACCAATGGTATTGAAGGGTGAAGTAGAAGCTGCCTTGAAGGAATTGGTGAAGCACAAGGCTCCAGGAATTGATGGAACACCAATAGAGATGTTTCAACAAACAGATGCAGCACTGGAGTGTTGTGCTGTGTTAAGAAGAAGTGCATGTTTATGCCAAGAGATTTGGAAAACAGCTACCTGGCAAACTGACTGGAAGAGATCCATATTTGTGCCTATTCCCAAGAAAGGGGATCCAACTTAATGTGGAAACTGTTGAATAAAATCATTAATACCCCATGCAAGCAAAATTTTACTAAAGATCATTTAAAAGCCACTGCAGCAGCAGTATATAGACAGGTAACTGCTGGAAAATCAAGCCGGATTTAGAAGAGGGCGGAGAACCAGGGACATCATTGCTGATGTCAGATGGATATTAGCCGAAAGCAGAGAATATCAGAAAGATGTCTGTCTATGTTTAATCAACTATGCAAAGGCATTTGTCTGTGTGGATCATTTAACAAATTATGGAAAACACTGTGAAGAATGGGAATACCAGAGCACCTAACTGTACTCATGAGGAATCTGTACATGGACTAGGAGGCAGTTGTTCGAACAGAACAAGGAAATGCTCCTTGGTTTAAAGTCAAGAAAGGTGTACATCTGGGATGTATCCTTTCACCATATCTCTTCAATTTCTATACTGAGCAAAAATTCAAGAAGCTGGACTTTATGAAGAAGAACACGGCAGCATGACTGGAGGAAGACTCATTAACAACCTATGTTATCCAGATGACACAACTCTGCTTGGTGAAAGTGAAGATTTGAAACATTTACTGATGAGGATCAAAGAACACAGCCTTCAGTATGGATTGTAATTAAACATCAACAAAACAAAAATCCTTACAACTGGGTCAGTATGCAACTTTACAATAAATGGAGAAAAAACTGAGGTTGTCCACAATTTCACTTTTCTTAGTTCTACACTCAACACCTGTGGAAGCAGCAGTCAAGAAATCAAAAGACACATTGCTTTGGGAAAAGCTGTGGCAAAAGATATTTTTAAGTATTGAAAAGTAAAGGTGTCACATTGAAGATGAAGGTGCGCCTGACCTATGCCATGGTATTTTCAACTGCAACATATGATTATGAAAGCTGGACATTAAATAAGGGAGACAGGAGAAGAATTGATCCTTTTGAATTATGGTGCTGGAGACAAATATTGAATATACCATGGACTGCCAAAAAAACCCAACAGATCTGTCCTAGAAGAAGTGCACTCAGAGTGCTCCTTGGAAGCAAGAATGAATAGACTGTATTACATGTATTTTGGACATGTAGTCAGGAGGGACCAATTCCTGGAGAAAGACATCATGTTTGGGAGAGTGGCAGGTCAATGAAAACAAGGAAAACCCTCCACTAGATGGATTAACATAGTGCCTGCAACAGAGGTCTTAAACAAAAATAAGATCATGTGCCTGGCACAGAATCAGGAGAGTTTTGTTCTGCTATACACTGTGTTGCTATGAGTCAGACCCAACTTGATGGTACCTTACCTAACCTCTAGTTTACACATAGCAGGGCTATATACAGCTGTGAGTGGTCTATTCTACTCTACCATTATGGACCTCACTCCCTCGCCAACTATAGTTCTGGATTTCAACTAAAGATTTTGGCAACTGGGATGATTTGACTGAATTCTAATCATCAGTCCTGGCTCCTATTTCACCCACTAGCAGGGGCAGCCAGGTACTAGGTTCACCCTTATCCCCCTATCCCACCATAAGCTACCCACAATATTCTGCCAAGTTCTTGAGATGTTGTTGTTGTTGTTAGGTGCTGTTCAGTCAGTATCCAACTCATGGCAACCCTACATACAACAGGTGAAACACTATTGTTAGTACTTCTCTGCTATTCATAGGATTTTCATTGGCTGATTGTTTTTTGGGAGTGGGTCCCAAGCCTACAGCACCTGGTGTTCCTAGGTGGTCTCCCATCCAACTAATAACCAGGTCCGACTCTGCTTAGCTTCTGAGATCTGACAGGATTGGACGCCACAGTGGTTTGACTGTAAGCCATGAGATGATTGTCAGCTGTATTTGGAGCCAAAAACAAGCTACATGCATACAGCTAACAATGCGTCTTACTGAGTGAGTACCAGGTTAGGTACAGGCCAATGCAGAGTTACCCTGAATGACTATCTAATTGGAAATCTTTGACTGTGTTCACCGATCCCTAGAAGATCAATTTCCTAAGAACACATAATAGCTAGCAAACAAATAAACAAACCAAGAGTATCAAGTAGACTTGGGAACTGAAGGGATTAAGAGTCTGAGCTAGGCTGGGTGCTATGGCACACTCCTAGAATCCTAGCAGTTTGGGAAGATTAGGCAAGAAGATCATGAGTTTGAGGACAGAGGCAGCCTGTGCAACTTAGCAAGACTCTGTCTCAAAACAAAAAATTTAAAAAGGGACTAGGGGTCCAGCTCTGTGGCACAGCACTTGCCTAGCATGAGGGAGGCCCTAGGTTCAATCCCCTAGTACTGAAAAAAAAAAAAAGAATTTGAGCTAGAAACAGCAGCCATTAAGACACCATTGGATATCAGTGTAAAGGTGTGCATGACTTTGAGGAGAAAACAGAGCCAGAATTGTCAGAATGAGTTAAAAACATTAGCAAAAGTCTGCTGAAGGACTGCAGGGGAGAGAACCCCTAACTACAACTACCTAAGCATGTGCAGTTCACAGGGAGGGGAAATGGACTCAACTTGTAAATGGTAAATAAGAAATCTAGACCCTTGGACAGTGAGAAACTAGAGGTAGCAAATGGTCAGGCCAGAGTAAATCACAATGGGGTGTTATGGCAGTGATCTCCCTCAGGGTTCAGGGCTGTCCACCTCAAGTTCATTGCTTGGTGATAGCCAAACTACCAGCGATGACCTTTCCTAATTTGCTTTTGTAGACAATCTCTCACAAACAGTAGCTCCGGAATGTTTGCAACAAAATTAGTGCCTCTGGGCTATGTACGTTAAGTTGCTTGTGTGGAAGATAAGCCTGAGCGCATTGATTTCTGCTTAGGATAAACTACTGGAGAAGGAGTTAGTAAATAAACATGATGGCTGCTCTTCATTTCATTCTCCTGTCTTCTCTGCTCCCATCATGGCTGGGGGCTTTGTTCTGGGGAAGCTCTGGGTGATCCAGTGTTTTGGGGTTTTTTTTGTTTTGGTTTGGTTTGGTTTGGTTTTGGTTTTGGTTTGGTTTTGGTTCTTTTGGCTTTTGGTGACAAGGTCTTGCTTTGTAACTCAGACTGACCAGGAACGTGCTCCATAGTCCAGGTTGTCCTGGAAATTTTAATCCTCCCATTTCCACCTCCCAAGTGCTGGGATTATAGACATGTGCTACCATACCCACTTGATCTGATCCTTTAAAAAAAATAAATAACCTGTATTATGAACAACAAATGGCAAAACACAGAAAAGTATTATAGAGCAACAAAGTATACAGCAAAAGAAAAATTATTCATTAATGTGTAAGTCTGAAAAAAATAGTATCAAAATTTTAATATTCCTCCCTAGACTCCCACTCCTAAACAAGATATGTGCTTTATCAAGCTAACAAAACTTGCCCAAATTTATTTCCAGAAGTTTCTTATATTAGTAGTATCATCCCCTTGGTCATTTCCAAGATTATAAGTATAATTATTTTTCCGGTGAATATGTGATTTTTAAACACTGCCTTTGAATTCACCTCAGTTCTGTCATTTACTAAGTGATATTGGAAAATCTTCCCAACACTTCCAAACCACAGTTTTCTTACGTATAAATCTTATGTATAAATAGGGATGATTTCCCCTTTGCAGGTTTGTGTTAAGGATTAAAAATGGTGATGGCTTGTTGAACATGTGTTATAGAGCTGGTCAGCACGAAACTACTTCCTACTTACCACTTGGAGGTAGTAAGTTCTCAACACATGGAAGTGATAATTATGAGCATATTCAAAAACATCCCAGTGTCGAGAGATACACAGAACCTTCTTTAGATGCATGAGCCAATGTGAGTGTTTTAAACATATGTGGCACAGGCTAGAAGTAATTCTTTTAGGTTAGGGATAGGAACTCTTTGGTGAACACCCACCTAGAAAATCTAACACCTGAATCTATGGTCAGTCATTTGTATTTTAGTTTGAATAAGTTTCAAACCATTTCTTGAGAGATTTTAATAGGAGACATACGCAGGCAGGCACTAGCCGCCTAGGGGCAGGGAGGAGGTCTGAGCGGAGAGAAGCAGCTAAAGTGAGACTTGGGACTCCAAAGAGGAGAGGCACAGAGTGACTCACCTGTTTGTAGGATGCACATGATGTAAGTATTCTATCTCAGCAGAAATGGTACGGAGTTTACACCACAGCATAATGCTTCATGACTTTGTGCATGTCAAAATGGCTGACAGTTGTGTCACAGCCCTAGCAGACACACATTCTTTTTTTTCTCCCCCAAAGGAGAGGCTGAACCCAAGGCCTTCCACACACTTTGCAAGCACTCCACCGCTGAGCGGAACCCTCAGCCCCTTTTTATTTTTTATTTTGAGACAGGATCTCACTAAGTTACACAGGCTGCCTCTGGCCTGGGACCTGAGATCTTCCTGTGTCCACCTTCTGAGTCACTGGGAGTAGAGTTGTATGCCCTTGTGCCCAGCTGCAGTCACGTATTTTGACTTTTCTTCTGGGAAGCCAAGGAAACCTGGCAACTTCCTCTTCCCACACTGATAATGCTAGGGGGCTAAATTTCAGCTTCATCTAATTCAATGCTACAAATGGCTTTCCTCCATTTACATGAAACTTCCCAAAGTTATTCATATAAGATTTAAGGTATGTAAAAGGGCCTGGGAGAATGGCGACTTCTTACATTGTGATCAACTTCAGGCCTAAACCCATAAAAGCCTATCTCTTAATGACATAATAATAATAGCAGCTAACATTTACTCCTTCATTCTTCATACAAATATTTATTGAGTACCTGTTGGCCTAGAACTTAGATTCTAGTAAGAGGATCCAAACCAATAAGTTAACAAGTCATATGCATAGGACACGAATGGTGCTTGGTGCTGAGGAGGAGAATAAAGCATGCAAGGCAGGGGGCACACTCAATGTGGTAGAGGCTCAGCTAGGAGGCTGGCCAGGCTGGATCCCAGTGAGGGAAGAGAGAAGGGCAGAAGACAAGTCAGAGACACACAGGCAGGGGACACAGCCCAGATGTCATAGGTACCTTGGGAAGGACTATGACTTTTTGCTGTGAGTAATATAAGAAGCCACAGAGAGTTTTACTGAGGACTAACATGATCTGATTTGTATTAAGGATCTTTCTGGTTGCTGTGTTAAGGAGATATAAAAAGGAGATATCTCTTTTTGTAGGAGAGAGGAGTGGATGTAGAAAAGCTAGTTGGGAGACGGATAATAATAAAGAAATGAGATGACAGTGGCTTACACCATGATGGTGAAAGCAGAGACACTTGAGACTCTTTAGATTCTGACTGTATTGTAATGGTATCACTGACAGGATTTGCTGATGCACTAAATATAAGGTTTAAGAGAAAAAGAGAAGTCGAGGATGACTCATACGTTTTTGTTTTGTTTCTTTTGTTTGCTAAGTGAATGGAAGGATAAGAATGCCTTTTTGAAATGAGAAAGCCTCAAAGCCTAGCAGTAGGGCTGGAAGTGGTAAAGTGTGGCTATAGCACATTTGGTGAAGTCCTGGGAAAGAAAAGAAAAGAAAAGAAAAGAAAAGAAAAGAAAAGAAAGAGGGAGGGAGGGAGGGAGAGAGAAGGAAGGAAGAGGGAAGAAGGAAAGACAGGGAAGGAAGGAGGAAAACAAAAGAGAAAAGAGATAAGAAAAAAGGCCCAGGCACAGGTGTGTGTGTATGTGTGTGTGTGTGTGTGTGTGTGTGTGTGTGTGTGTGTGTTTGGGGGGAAGAGCTGGAGAAGATATGTCAAGTTCAATTAGTCTACTAGAAACCAAGTGATGATGTCAAGTACACAGATGGTCTAAATGTCAGGCTAGAGGTCCAAGCTGGAGACAGAAATTTGGAACTGAGCAAGGTACTAAGGGCATTTAAGGCTCCCAGCCTAGATAAGATCACTCAGGCAGTCAAGTGATAAAAAGAGAAGGACTCAGCACTGGGATTCTCCAATATTAAAAGCTAGAGGGATAAGAAAGAAGGAGCCAGTAAGTAAGTCTGAAAACAAACAGCTGGGAAAAGAAGAAGACAACCACAAGGGGCTTCCTCCAAGAAGCCCGGAAAAGAAAGATGTCACAAAGGAAAAAGTCAACTGTGTGAATGCTGCTGACACTGAAGGATAGGCTTGGGAAGTGGCCACTGGATTTAAAAATATGGAGGCCACCGGTGACCTTGACAAGAGTACAGGGTAACAGGGAAAGCAGCTAGGCTGGAGGGTCTTAGAAAGAACTAAGAGGAGGGGAACTGGGGACAACAGGCCTCAATAACATCCTCTGAGAGTCTAAAAAGAAGAAAAGGTAAATAAGACTATAACTAGAGGGAGATTTGGGGTCAAGGATGAGCATCTTTTTTAAAAAAATGGGAAAGCTGGGCATGGTGGCTTGTGTGTGTAATTCTAACGACTAGGGAGGCAGAGGCAAGAGGATTGCAAGTCTGAGACCAGAAACAGTCTGCGTAATTTAGTGAAACCCTATCTCAAAATAAAAAGTAAAAAAATGGGCTGGGAGTGCAGCTCAGTGTTACAGCACTTGCAAAGCATGAAAGTAAGAGGCCCTAGGTTCAACCCCCAAGTACCGCAAAAAAAAAAAAAAAAAAAAAAAGAACAGGGAGAAATTTCAGAGTGGTTGTATGATCATGGAAATGCGAAGGAAGGAAGTTGGTGGATGTGGAGTGGGAGCATATAGATGCTCTCTTCTGATTGTTTATGCTTTCTTTCTTTCTTCCTGGCATTACTAGGAGGTTGACAGAGCTACAATCCAGCCCCACTCCTTTTTTCATTTTTAATTTTGAGACAGAGTCTTCCTAAATTGTGTAGGCTGGCTCTGGCCTTGAATTTGCAATCCTTCTGCCTCAGCCTCTTGAGTTGCTGGGATTACAGGTGTGCACCATGGCAACCAACTTTGGTTCTTCTTTCTTGATGAAAAAGCAGACAAGGTCATCAGCTGAGAGAGGCTGAAGAATGAGGTAATGCAGTTTGCAAGGAGAAGACAGGAAACAGTCATCCAGGAGAGGAAGTCCATTAGGAAAAGAGCATATGATGGACGGAGAGCATGGAGGGTCCACTGGAGGTGGGAGGTCATGGATTTAAAGGGAGCTTGGTCAGCATGTGCTATGGACTGAATGTCTGTGTTCTTCCAGGCTCACCCTCAAGTTCATATGTTAAAACTAAATCTCATTATGATGGCATTTCCAGGCAGTTAGGTCTTGAGGGTGGAGCCTTCATGATGGGATTAGTGGCCTTGTCAGAGAGAGGTGATCTCTCTCTGGACCATGTGAAGGCATAGCAGGAAGGCAGCTTCTACAAATCAGGAAGTGGGCTTTCAACAGACACAGACCCTGCTGGCACCTTGATGCTGGACTTCCTAACCTCCAGAACTATGAGAAATAGATGTTTGTTATTTAAACCATTCAGTTATGCCTTTTTTTTTTTTTTTTTAATGGTACTGTGGGGCAGAAGCCAGCGTCTTGTGCTTATTTTGCAAGTGCTCTACCACTAAGCTGCAGCCCTGCCCTCCTTTTTTATCTTAAGACAGGGTCTTACTAAATTTTACAGGCTGTCTCTGGCCTCCAATGCCTGATCCTCCTGCCTCCACCTCCCGAGTCTCTGGGGGTGACAGGCGTGCATCACCATGCCTGGCTGTGTTTATAGCATTTATTCTAAAAGTCTGAGCTGACTAATCCCCATGGTACTATGGGAGCAGCCCAAATAAAAGTTGGATTTCCCAAGAGGTCATTATGTGCCAAGCAGTGAGGCCCATATCCTACCTCATACATCCTCACAACCTCCCCTGCATGAGGGAGATGTTCTTATCTCCATCTTACAAATGAGGAAACTGGCACAGGGAGGCTAAGTGGCTTGCCCAAGGTCAAACCACAGGAGGAAACACAAGCAGAATTCAGAGCAGTCTGACCCAGCACAACCACCACCAAAACTGTGTAAAACGGTTGTCTTAGCATTTAGGGAGCCCTTCCTATGTGTAGACTTTGACAACGGCTTCTAAAAAAATAGCTTTTGGGGTATGAAATGTCTAGATTTTTAACAAATACTCCAATAAAAATATTTCAACACACTTCTCTTTTTTGCAACTGTCAACCAATTATAATTAATAAGAGTTGCTCTTGAGTGGATTATTCACCAAACAGGCAATAAAAAATAAAAACTAAGTCTACAATGAATTCCCTACAAGAACAGAGCCACTGTCTTACAGTTTGTTTGCTTCTTTTTTCTTTCTTTTTTTTTTTTTTTTTTGGTAGTAGGGGTTGAACCCAGGGCCTCGAGCTAGCATGCTGCGCTACACCCCCGGCCCATTTTTTTACGTTTTGAGACAGGGTCTCGCTAAATTACACAGACTGCCTCTGGTCTTGAACTTGCGATCCTTCTGCCTCTGCTTCCTGGGTCGCTGGGATTACAGGCGTGCGCTACCACGACTGGTTCTTACAGTATTTTTCTTTCATCTCTCTTCATTCTTTCTTTCTTTCTCTCCTTGTCCTTTTTTCTTTCTTCTTTATTTCTTTCTTCCTTTCTTCCTTTTCCTTCCTTCCCTCATTATTTAGTACTTAGGGGTTGAGCCCAGGACCTCATGCATATTTTACAAGTGCGCTACCACATCTTTTATTTTTTATCTTGAGATAGAGTTTCGCTAAGGTACACAGGCTGCTGCTGGCCTCAAACTTATGATTCCTGCCTCTGTCCATCGAGTTGCTGGGATTATAGGCATATGCCACCACACACACAGCTGCCTTAAAGTATTTCAACAGGTCACCCTTTTAAATTTCTCCCCAATTGCATTCATTCACTTGTTCTGGAAAATGTTGTTGATAACCAGAGATGACAAGCAAAATCAGTTTTAGGGATGTAATACAGAAACAGCAGGATAAGTGGGGTAAGAGGGAAAGGTAAAGGAACTAAGATGTTAAGCCAAGAAAGAAAAACGATAAGGAATGATCTAATTCTTGGTCAGGAACAAAATTTTAATGCACAGCTAACTTATCCTGATTATTCTACATCTTGAAAATCACAGAAGAACAACAAAATCATGAGGGAGGTTAAAGGTATTTTTCCATAGAATAATTGAAGATAATGACAGGTACATATCCTCACTGAATTCATCCTCATTAAAGCTCACATTTTCTTAGTACTCAACAAATTCTCTTTGAAAATACCTGGAGTTGGTGATGTGGCTCAATGGTAAAGGGCCTGCTTAGCACATGCAAGCCCTTGAGTTCAATCCCCAATATACATTGTCTTTTCTTTTCCCTCCCTCTTTCCCTCCCTCCCTCCCTCCCTCCCTCTTTCTTTCTTTCTTTCTTTCTTTCTTTCTTTCTTTCTTTCTTTTTCTTTCCTCTCCCTCTCTCTCTCTCTCTCTCTCTCTCTCTCTCTCTCTCTCTCTCTCTCTCTGTACTGAGGGGGCTGAACCCAGGTCCTTGCACATACTTTGCAAGTGCCCTACCACTGAGCTGCACCCCCAGTCCCTTTTTCATTTTTTATCTTGATACAGGGTCTTGCTAAATTACACAGGCTACCTCTGGCCTTGACCTCAAGACCTTCCTGCCTCTGCCTCCTGAGTTTCTGGGATTACAGGCATGCACCACCATGCCCAGCTTTTATTTTTTTGACTCAACATTAGTAACAATAACAACAAAAGCAACATAGTCCAAGTATTCATACATAGCAAACATCATTGTCCCCTGAATTAAATCTAATCCCAGGAGGCAAGCATTCTAAATGCCATTTTGCAGATTACTTTGGAGCTCAGAGGGTTAAGAAACTTGCCCCAAGCCACACAGGCTATAAGTGGCAGAGCTGAACTCTGCTTTGTTTTGTTTTATTATCTTGAGACAAAGTCTTGCTAAATTACACAGGCTACCTCTGGCTTCAAACATGCCATCCTCCTGCCTTTGCCTCCTGAGATTACTGGAATTACAGGCTGTGCCACTGTACCCAGTTATTAGAGGCGAACTTTGAATCCAGTCCATGGACCTCTCAATTGGATAATCACTGCAAAAGAGACAGGCTTTATAACATGAGATGCTACTATCTGAATGAGGGAATTATCATTGGACTTAAATAATAGACTCTTGGCAATTTAGATAGGAAAACATGTAGAAGAGTTATTATTTAAATCCAGAGTATACTTCATAAATGGAATACTTAAAGGAATATGGAAGTTCCTACCATTATTGTTATTATTACTACTCACAACACCTAACAGGCCCGTTTTGCTACTTATTGAAGTTCTCAAAGAATAAAACAAAACACAATTCCACTCTTTCCTGGTTGAACCAAATGTTCCCCTGCCTCTGAAGACATCTGGATGGAGATCAGAAAGGGACTCAAGATTTAAAAAATAAATAAATAAAAAGATATCCAAGAAAAAGCCCCTCCTTATTATTACACCAGGCAGGCTGTCCTTTGAAGTCTCTCCCCACAGTTTTGCTTGGATTAAGATGTTTTCCCACTTAAAACAATAAATCATTCCTGTGCAATCTAGTATTGGAAGAGGGAGAAATGAACTCTCACATACCTCGGTATCTGCTAGCTGTTCTTGTTGTTTTAATGTGAGTTTGTTTCAAACTGTGGTTCTTACCTGGATCCACATCAGAAGAGCAAGGAAGAGAATGGAATTCCACAGAATTAAGAGCCTCGCTGTTGACCTCCTGGATGGGTCTCTGCAGCGCGTAATCTCTTATGTCGCATGCTGATGGCAGGTCCAAAGCACAGCTCTCCCCTGACTGGCTGCCCGGAGTGGCTTCCTGGGCTGCCATAGTCCTGGAATGGAAAAAATAAAGCTATTCAACACAATAGGCACTATGCAGCAGGAGCCTTCTTTGGAGTCATAGCCTGAGGGCTTGTAAAGACCAAACAACAGTAAAATTAGGGTAATTTCCTTCCCCCCAAAATTAATCGTTCATCTTGTCTTTACTTTTGACCCTGTATTTGCTGAACATGTTTCCTTCACCATGAGGAAAAAATACTGTCTAGTGAAAGAAACCATTAATAATTTCAGCTAGAAGCTGGGCATGGTAGTACATGCCTGTAACCCCAGCACTTGGGAGGCTAAGGCAGAAGGATAGAGAGTTTGAGGCCAGCCTAGGTTATATATGGAGTTCCAGGCCAGCCTGAGCTGAACAGTAAGACCCTATCTCACCACCCCCCACTAAATAATAATACTTGAATAATTTCAGCTGGAAAATAAGCTCATGTCAGAAAATGGGAAAGGTTCCATCACAGGGCACTTCCTTAGTGAAATAGTGTATAGAGGGGCTACAAGAATATTTGATGAGAAGGGAAAACATGTATGATATATTAAATGTAAAAGGTTTTAAAATAATAGGTAGGGTTTGATGCAGATTTTTAAAATAAAATATTGTGTGTGTATGTGTATATGAAACAAAGAGACATAAAACTAGGAACAAAAAGTCTGGAAGGATATATCCCAAATTATAAGTAATTTCAGTGACTATCTAGACAGTGAGATTACAGGCAATTTGCATGTTCCTCTGTGGCCCACTCAAACATGTACTCAGTTATTTAGTTGACATACCAGGTTTGGTGCCAGGCACCGGGGGATACAAAGATGAATGGTCACAGACCATTTCCCTCAAGGAACTCAGTTTGAGGTGACCCAAATACAGACAGTCAATACTAAAGAAGAGCCCAGAAAGAAAAAGTATACTTTCTGAAGGAAGTTATCCCCACAATAGGCAGGCCAGGGTATGGCCAGGGCCAGAGGAAAGCATGAACTCAAGAAGAACCAGTTGAGAGCTGGGTGTGGTGGCACACTCCTGTAATCCCAGCACCTCAGGAGCCAGAGGCAGGAGGATCACAAGTTCAAGGCCAGAGGCAGCCTGTATAACTTAGCAAGAACTTATCTCAAGATAAAACATAAAAGGGGATGGGGGGGCTAGGATGCAGCTCAGTAATAAAGTGCTTGCTAAGTATGCACAAGCCTCTGGGTTCAACCATCAAGTACAGCAAAAGTAAAATAAAGTAAAATAAAATAAAATAAAGATGACCAGTCAGTTAAGACAACCACAAGCATAAGTGCTATGGGTATTGGGAGTTTAAAATGAGAGTCAAGGACAGGGCATGCCCTGAGGAACTGAAAGGGGACAACCCCTTTGGTCCCAGCTAGATGGCCAAAGAGCAGCAAGGCTCTGCTGCTGTCAACAACTTGGATATAAAAACTCTCTAGCTGAGCTTTGAAGACCTCAAAGGTGGCCTGTTCGGTTCAGTGTTTGAACCTTGTTTGTATTTTGTTTTTGTGGTGCAGGGGATTGAACACAGACCCTTGTACCTGCTAACGCAAGTGCTCTACCAGTATGATCCACACCTTTATCCCCTTCTACATTTTTTATCTTGAGATAGAGTCTCCCTAAGTTGCCTAGGCTGCCTCTGGCCTCAAACTCACAATCCTCCTGCCTCAGCCTCCCAAATAAGTAGGATTACAGGCATGCGCTACAGTGCCCAGCTGAACATTTCTTGTTTAAAACTAGGTGCTCCCTATACCTTCTAAATCTATGTCCACCTGTGGGGCACTGGATTGTCTACCAGAACTCTCTGTTGTGCATCCAGCCCTTATATCTCCCTATGAAATAACTAAGGCCCTGGAGAGATCCTGGACCCTTTGCTACTCTCTGCCTCATAAGTTCCTGTCACCAGAACATTTTATTATATCTAGTACCAGGTCTCCTGAGTGCTATGGCCACCATGTCCCATCCACAGGAGTTACATGGTCATGCATGCAGATGGATTTGTGTGACTTAAGACTGCTTCATTCTGACAGCAGACAATTTCATGAGCAACAGGGATTCATATCCTGCAGTGGTCTAAGTGATGCAGGAGGAGAATGTAAATGAGGCCTGGGCCCTATAGGGCCCAAGAGGCATAGGGGAGAGATTAAGAATACATTTAAGTAATGGGGACAAGAGAAATATCACATGTTTTCCCTCATAGGCAAAACCTAGAGTTAGTGTGTGTGTGTGTGTGTGTGTGTGTGTGTGTGTGTGTGTACATGACATGCAAGCAGAAGGGGACCGTTTGTGGGAAGGAAGGGCATCAGCAGGGCCATGTACCGAAGTAGTTAATGGGGGGTAAAGATAAGCAATGTGTAGTGATATGCATGTATGAAAATATAACGAAACCCATCAATTTATATAGTAACTAAAAAATACTAATAAAAAATCATTTATAAAAAGAATATGATTAAGAACTAAAATGAAAATAGAACTTAATAACTGAATGAAGAAAGGCTAAAGAGGAGCTGGAAGTCAATGAGGAAAAAGAGTTCTGGTGTCTTGGTTTTTTTATCACCTGAGATAGAGAAGACAGGAGAAGGAATAGGTTTGGTTGGAAGCAGTGTTTCAGGTTAAGAAATATTGTATAGCTGTTAAAATGACAGAACTTGAAAAATCTCAAAGACCCATGTTTGAATGAAGGAAGCAATTTCAGAATACTGTGAGCAGTGTAATAGTAAGAGTAGTTCACACTTATCCAATGCTTACGAAATGCCAGCTACTGTGCTACAAATTTCATCTGCAATAATCTTATGAGGCAAGTAATCCTATTACAACCGTTCTTTACAGTCAGACCCAGACACTGAGAGAAGTACTCTTTGCCCAAGGAAACAAATCTAGAAAGTAGCCACCATAGGATGAGCCAGTTTGAAAGCCCCCAGACCCCTGGGTCTGAACAGCTTCAATTCTGTAGCCTACAACACCCCTGATGAAGCAATAGGAAATATATAAAAACAACCCTGAAGCCCTGAGATCCTCCTTGTCTGAGGACACCCAGTCACATGCTGTTGTGGACATTCACTCAGGCAGAAAGCGAGCCAAGGTATCAGCTGATGGCTCCTGAAAGCAGTGGAATGTTCAAGATTCCCAAAGAAGCAAGAACATCCCGTCTTTTCGTAGGTGCTATATTCGTCAACCAAGCCTGAAGTTTCAGCAAGCACCTCTGCAGCAGGCACCTTTGGCTCCCCTTTCTCCTATTACCTAACACTCTGCTTTGGAGGCTTCTGAAAGAAAATAAACCTGTCACTGAATGATATCAGTATAGTTTGTCTGCCTTCAAAGGTGCCTTGAAAGAACCATCAACTGAGAGTGTCATGAAATGAAAGGAATTCTTTTTGGAAACAAATAGCATGCCAATGTGATATCTTTTCTTAGTCTTCTTGAATCAGATTAAATGCCAAATGCATTCCAAACCGGGCATTGGACCAAAAGAGAAGAAAAAAGCCTACTGAAAGGCAGAATCTTTTTTATTACAGAATAAGTATCTGTGCATTTCCTTCTTCTAAGCACGTCATTTGGGATTCAGTGAATTCTCAAAGAAGAAAGCAAGCAAAGCGGTAGATAAACCCCTTTCTGTGGTCTGAAACAACCTGAGCTGGCAAGGAGAATGCAGTGATTGTCCTTTGCTCCAAACCTTTTGATAAATGGTTCAAGTTCCTTCTCTAGAAGTGCTTATTTTCTATTCTTAAAAGTGCTTTAGGGGCTAGGAGTGTAGGCTCAGTGGTAGAGTGTATGCCCAGAACATATGACATCCTGAGTTCCATTCCCAGCACCACAAAAAAGAAATTAAAAAGTACTTTAATTTTACAATCTAAATATCCTTTCTCCAGTACTGAATAACAAGGATCCCCTGGGATTGGGCACAAGAAGTCTGTAAGTATATAAAAGTCTGCTTACCAGGAGAAGACAGTCATTAGGTTATTATTCTACAGATTCTCCTTGTTGCTACGTGCTGTTGAGTCGTCCTCATGTCCCATGCATCATAACCCTCATAGGGTTTTCAGTGGCTGATTGTTTCAGGATTGTTTTGGATGTGTATTGCCACATCCTTCTCCCATTTTTTGTCATGCTGGGGATTAAACCTGGATCCTCAGAGTGTAGTGCAGCACTTTACCAACTGAATTTAACCCAGCCCTACAGATTCTTATAGACCTACAAATACAAGTCATTCAGGTCCACACAGAAGAGGTGACTAACTTCAATTAATTTTTTTTCAACTAAGGCATTTCCCTCTCAATATTTTATATGAAAATTTTCAGACTTAAAGAAAAATGGAAAGAATTGCACAATGAACAGCCATATGGCTATACACATAGATTCCTGAATTAACATTTTACTGATTTGCTTCATTTTTATTACTATCTATCAAACTCTCTATTCATCTACCAATCCATCATTTGTTTGTTTATTTATGTTGAGATAAAACAGGCTGGCCTCAAACTCTGGCCTCACCCACCCAAGTAAGGGTGAGTACAGGAGTGTATCACCACATCCAGCCATGCTATTTTTTAATAGATATTTTCACTTAAATCTTTTGTTTGTTTTGTTTTGTACTGGGGATCGAACCTAGACCCTTGTTTATGCTAGGCAAGTACTCTACTACTGAGCTACACCCCTAGCCTTTTCTTAAACTTTATTTGAGGCAAAGTCTTGACAAGTTGCTTAGGCTGGCATTGGACTTGTGATCCTCCTGCCTCAATGTCCTGAATAGCTGGGATTATACGCGTTTGCCACCCACACCTGGTTCTAGTTTTTGATGTTATTTTATACCTTCAAAAAATTACAATATTAGCTCGGTGCAGTGGCATGTGTGAGGCCCTGGGTTTGATTCCCAGTACCACAAGGAAAAAAAGAAAAAAAGAAAGAAATTAAAACAAGGCCAGGCATGGTGGTATACACCTGGAAAAACAGTACTTGGGAGGTTGAGGCAAGATGATCGCAAGCTCAAGGCTCTCTTGAGCTACATAGTGAGACTCCTCAAAAAATTAAAAGTAAAAATAAAAAAGCCAAGAAATAAAGAAAAACAAACAGAAAATTGACATCTGCTCTCCTTTCCAAAAATTTTCAAAAGAGCCTACAAGTGGCTCATTTCCTCAGCTCTACCAACTCTATCACTCCACTGCCTAACTTCCAGAAACTCTGTATTCATTCTTCCTTTTCTTTTCAAGAAGTCTTTCTCCCACCTCTTTGGGGCAGTTGTTTCTTCCACCTCTTTGCCTGTTCCTATCCTCCATCTCCAGTTGGGCTTCCATGAAGCCTGCCCACAGCTCTCTCCTTTCCTTACCTCCTCTGAGATATTAATTACAACCAAAAAAGTTCTCTCTAGCCCCAAACTCACAACCTCAGCTTGCACATTAGGCCCCCTCCTTCCCTGCATCAGGCAAAATGGGCTGTCCTTCAGGTTCTTACATAATCCCTGCTGCCTCACACTGCATTTGTCCTTCCATCCAACTGGAATGCATCTCCTTCTCCTGGATTATGCTTCTAAAAAGTGGAAGAAGAGGGAATACTTCTCAATTTACTAAATGTATCCAGAAGAACACCGACATTAAAACAGGAAAAAGACATTCCACGAAAACTATAGACCAATATTATGAATACAGACACAAAAATCCTCAACAGAATACTAGCAAACCAAATCTAGCAACATATAAAAGGATAATACTCCAGGGTCTGGAGATGTAGCTCAGGGGTAGAGCATGTACTTAGCATGTACAAGGTCCTGTGTTCAAAAACCAGTACAGCGCCCCCCCCCCCAAAAAAAAAGAAGGGAAAAAAGATCATATTCCATGAGTAGGTGGAACTAATCTCAGCAATTCAAACTTGTTTTAGCATCTGAAAATCAATGTATATATCATATTACTATCATAGAGGACAAAACCCACAAACACAATATTCTGACAAAGTCAAACACTGCTTTTTAATAAAAACACTCAACAAACCAGGAATATCAACTTCCTTAACGTCACAAAGGTTGTTTTTGAAAAATCCATACCTAACACACTACTTTATGGTATGGATGGTATATTAGTCAGCTGGTACATCACTGTGACACAGAAACTAGCTGAAACAAATGTATGGTCCCAGAGATTTACTTGGGGCTCATGGTTAGAGGATCACACTTCATAATGATGGTGGGACAGGGATTGCAGCAGCAGGTGGCAGCATCCATGGGAGACAAATTCATGACATGGCAGATCAGAAGCAAAGAACAGAGAGAGCTTACCACAATCAAGGGTCCAGGTAAAAGGCTCTAAAGGCCCATCCTCAGGGACCAGCTTCCACAAAGCTAGAATCCCACCTCCCTACATTCCATAACTTCAAAGTGTTCAAACACATGGCCTATGGGGGACATTTTAGATTAAAACCATGACAGATGGTAAGGCAGACTAAATGCTTGCACCCTAAGATCAAATGCAAGATAAGGATGCCTGTTAGAATTGTATTTCTGTATATTAATAATAAACAATCTGAAAATGAAATTAAGAACACATTTTCACTTATGATAACATTAAAAGAATAACATAATTAGGAATACACTGAATAAGTATAAGACATGTACACAATAAGCTTTTAAAATGTTGGAACAAATTAAAGATATAAAGGAAGAGAATGACATCTCATGTTCTTGGGTTAGAAGACAATATTTTAAAATAGTAATATTCCCCATATTGACCTAAAAAAAAAATCAATGCAAGCCATGTGTGGTGGCACATGCCTATAATCCCATCACTTGGGAGGCTGAGGCAGGAGGATTTCAAGTTTGAGGCCAGCCTGGGATACACAGCAAGACCCTGTCTCAAACAAGAACAACAAAACCTATAAGACACATACAAGCTGGGCATGGTGGCACAAACCTGCAATCCCAATGACTCAAGAAGCAGAGAAAGGAGGACTGCAAGTTTGAGGCTAGAGGTAGCCTGTGTAACTTACTAAAACCCTGACTCAAAATAAAAATTAAAAATGCATCAAGGGTGCAGCCCAGTGGTAGAGCACTTGCAAAAGTACATGCAAGGCTTTAAGTATAATCCCCAAGTATCACACACACACACAAAAAGACATAAAGATGGATCAATGGATGCCGGGCGAGGTGGCACAGGCCTGTAATCCCAGCAGCTCAGGAGGCGGAGGCAGGAGGATCGCAAGTTCAAGACCAGAGGCAGTCTGTGTAACTCAGGGAGACCCTGTCTCAAAAAGTAAAAAAAAAAAAAAAAAAAAAAAATGGGCTGGGGGTACAGATCAGTGGTTCAGCACTTGCAAACCATGCAAGCGAAGCCCTGAGTTCAATCCCCAGTACCAAGGAAAAAAAAAAAAAAAAAAAAAGGTGGATCAATGGAAAAGAATCGCTATTCCAAAAGTAAAATCACACTTACAGGCAACTGATGTGGCACTCTGGAAAACAGTTTGGCAGTTCCTCAAAACACTAAACAGAGAGTTACACTTTGGCCATTTTACTCCTAAATGTATAATCAAAAGAAGAACGTATAGCCCTAAAATAACCTTACACAAGTGCTGAGGGTGATGGGGCAAGCCTGCAATCCTAGCACCCGGGAGGCTGAAGGAGGATTACAAATTTGAAGCCAGCTCTACATAGTGAGTTCCAGGACAGCCTGGACTACACATTGAACCTTGTCTCAAGAAAAAATAAAAAGTCCACCGGGCGTGGTGGCCAACGCCTGTAATCCCAGCGGCTCAGGAGGGGGAGGCGGGAGGATCCCAAGTTCGGGACCAGAGGCAGTCTGCGTAACTTGGCGAGACCCTGTCTCAAAAAGTAAAAAAAAAAATGGGCTGGGGGCGCAGCTCAGTGGTCCAGCACTTGCAGAGCATGTAGTCATGAGGCCCTGGGTTCAACCCCCGAGTACCGCAAAAAAATGAAAAGAAAAAGAAAAAATAAAAAGTAAAAAAAAAAATGTTTAAATAATAAATAACTTTACACATATGTTCATGCTAGCCAAAATATGAAAGTAACCCAGATATCCATGAACTGATAAGCATATAAATAAAATATGATATATTCGTTCAATAGGATATTGTTCAGCAATAAAGAAATGAGTTTCTAATAGAGGTTACAACGACAAGCTTTGCAAATATCATACCTAGTGGAAGAAGCTAGTCACATATTGTTTGATTCCATTTATATCAAGTATCCAAAGTAGATCTATAGAGAGAGATAGTACACTACTAATTGCCTAGGACCAGGGGAGTCAGGGGTGAATGGAAAGTCATGTTAACGGATACAACAAGAATCCACTATATTCCTGTGGATATAGAGTTTTTCTTTGGGGTGAGGAAAATATTCTAAAATTAGACTGTGGTGGTGGTGACCGACGCCCAACTCCGCGAATGTACAAAACCCACTACATTACACTTTAAATAAGCAAATTTTATGTTACATGAATAGAAATTTCTCAAGAAGACTATTTTTAAAAAAGAAGAAGAAAAAAAAGAACCGAAACTAATCCAGACCCACCAATTGTAAATTCCCCCAAAGGACACCGCAGTGGCCTCAACTTGGAGCGGAGGGGCGTGGAGGCTGGAGGCAAATGGTAATGTGCTTAGAGAAACCACCATAACTTCCCAATCAGGAGAGAACAAGCGAATACATTGCCGCGCCCGCCCCACGCCGGTTCTCGATTTCTTCCCAACGCACTCCAGAAACCCAGCAAAGAAAAGCGGCCAGGTTCGCTTACACTCACCGCCCGGCAACAACAAGAGCCCGGAACCCGGAAGCGGTGGCACCATCTTTGTTATGGGAAAAGTGAGGTTTGAAAGGAAGTAGTTAGAACCATCCTTGCTGCAAGAAGTCAAGGGCAATGGGCGGCCGTTGAGGCCATCTTAACTGAGGGCAATTGCCTACCGTAGGAAGCACGCTGCATATGGGTAGTTTTGGGCAATTTCTAAAGGATGCTTTTTAGTATGTGCGCTGGGTAGGCCGTAAGGGAATAGGAAAAGTATTAAAAATCTTTAAAAAGTTGAATGCCTGTATAAAAATAACCTAAAAAGTAGGGGATCTAGGCATGGTGGCACACATTTGAATTCTGGCAGTGGGGAGGCTGAGGCAGGAGGATCATGAGTTACAGACCAGCCTGAGCTAGGTAGCAAGATGTTGTTTCAACAAAAGAAAGGAGGAGAGAGGAGATGGAGAAGGGGAGAAAAGAAAGAGGAGGAGGAGAAATGTTTTAATATATCAATGAATGCAGATAGCTGTACATAGCTGTACACAACTGCCATAACTGCCGGACCACAGAAAAAGACTATGAAAGAGACTGTCAAAAGACAAAATTAGAAAAAAATTAGCGTAAAGACCTAATTGGTGTACTGTAGCGCTAAGCAGAGGAGGTTGGCTTTATAGGCAGATAAGGGCTGAAGAAAGCATAAACAAAGGACAAAAAGTAGATATGTTGGTTCAAAGTCACTTTTCTCATAGGGTTAAAACAGAGAGACTTCTTTGTTACACTGAATCTGGTTGACTGGAACTGTTAGGAAAACAGATTCCTTTCCAAGTTCATTTAAGTAGCTCTTAGCACAAGTAACTCGTTTCTGGTTTAGCTTGGTCTGCTGGGGCCTAGTGCAAAAGACTATTCCAAAACAATTTTAATAAGACTGAGGGCAGTGTCCCCATTTCACAATCTTCTAGAATAAGTCCTTTGTACTCAGTCTCCTACAGATACCTACATTTGGATAAGACCTCACAAATTAGAGGAGTTCTGCACTTAAGATGAATATTTTAAATAATACTACTTATAATTTGGCCAACCACATGCCAGATATTGTGAAGACATGTGGAAGATATGGTAACCTTTTCCATCACTATCCCCCAATTTTCTACCTATACACTATTTGCTTTTCCTTAAATATTGTATGCTTGTCCTTTCTTACTTCTGAGTTTTTCTCCCTCCCAACTTCTTCCCTTAGAAACTCTTCTTCCCTCCTCTTTGGTCATTGTAATACTTCAGATTTCAGCCTTAGAGAATTCTTCCTTCCCTGACTTGTCAAATAGGAGTTAATTGTCCCTCCCAGGGAAGCTCCCTTTCCTCTATTTATTCTAATTTAAATTCCTTTGCCCTTTCTGCTTTTCCCGCAGAACAGTGCATGTCTCAAGAGCAAGGACCAGGGCTATCCTTTGCATACCTGTATTCCAGGCCCCAACTGAGTGATTCACCTATAACCACTCAAAAAGTACTGTTTTTACACAAGTAAATAAGGCTTTCCCCAGGTATCCTCATTCCCCATTCTTCAGCCACTCCCCACTCAACTATTACACCCTTCAGGAAGTCTTAAAAACATGTCTTTATGACCTGTTATCAGTGAGACAAATTTTGGAGCATTTTGCCATTATCACCTTTGCTTGAAAAAACAAATTTTGTGTCCAAGTTAACTCACAGTATTCTGTGATTTCTCCATGATAAGGCTCATCTTTTCTATGGAAGTCCAGAGTAAATTTCTTTGCTATATAGCATGCTTCTGACCATCCTCTTTCAGCATGATCAGTGCACAAGAAATAAAAACTAATCAAAGGAGTCATCAAAAGAGAATTTTGAGGGGGAAGGGATTTTTTTGTTGTTTGTTTTGTTTTGATTTTTGAGACAGGGTCTCACTATGTACCCCAGCTGCCCTGGGACAGTATAGTCCAGGGTGGCCTTGAACTTGCACCACTTTTCCTGCCTCGGCCTCCCAAGTGCTGGTGTTACAGGCATGTGCCACCACACCTGGCTAAAACAGAATCTTGAACCAAGTATACTAGCATGTGCCTGCAGTCCCAGGACTCAGGAGGCTGAGGTGGGAGAATCACTTGAGTCTGGGAGTTCAAGACCAGCTGGAAAACATAACAAGAGCCTATTTCAAAAAACAAAACAAAAACTAATTAAAAACAAAAAAATCTTAACTGCAGAGACAACAAAATAGAGTTTGTTGCATTCCAAAAATGAAATGTAAATTACATTGGATTACCTACTATTTTGCCATTGATTATATAATGGCTGTAAAAGTTGAGTTATGTCACAATTTTATATTTCGTGGTTGATTTTCTGCCATCAGTTAAGCCAGCTTCTTTAGCCAAATGTCTTTCAGCTGAAAGAAGTCATTTTAGTCTAGAGACCAAAATAGCTCTTTCAAAGTAGGGTGAGGTTATTTGCAATTATCTTATCTGTCTTTGACATGCTGAACTTTGATCTATCCAATTACTCCTATTTGAGGAATTGGCTTTAAGAAAGGGAAAAGGAAACATCATAAAAGTTCAAGGGTTAAGTAATTAATGAACCTCAAGGTATTACTGCTTTTTCAATCATGTAGTATTCTAAAGCCATGATTAAATAATGTTGACAATCAAATGATTGTCACAGATAGACTGTGAGCTGCCTGGATATACTGAAAGGTCTATGGGGGTGGGAAGTGTAGGCCTAATTTCTCAAGAAATTCCCAACACTTGGACAGTGTCCCAGTTACCAACTTCTCCTACATTTATAAAGAACTTAAGCTTGAACTGTAAGAACCAAAATCAGTACTATCATATTGCTAGGCAAATGGTAAATACCTTTAAAAAACATTACTGGATAGACATTGTATAATGCTGACAAGAAGAATCCATTTCCTGGCACCTCAAGTACTGAGGCCTTAGTAGTAAATAGTATGTCATTTCATCATGCCAGGAGCAGATGTGTGGGTTCTATATCCACTCTCAGCTTTGTATTCAACAGTGAAGCAGCAAGTACCTTGAATGTGGGGTGAGGAGGTTCAGCTTGAATCCTGGCTGTCTTACTAGGTAGTTATATGACTGTGGCTAATGAACCTCTCTGAATCTTATCTGTTAAAAAAAAAAAATTAATGCTTTCTGGAACTCCAGCATCCTCTTCCCCAACTCCATGCTGAAGCCTGAACCCAGGGCATGCGCATACTAGGCAAGTACTCTACCACTGAGCTATATCCCCAGCCCTGGGACTTTGTGTGTGTGTGTGTGTGTGTGTGTGTGTGTGTGTGTGTGTGTGTGTGTGTGTGTGTGTGTGTGGTACTGGGGAGTTGAACCCAAGGTCTTGTGCATACTTTGCAAACACTCTACCACTAAGCTGCACCCCTAGCCTCTTTTCAGGGTCTCATTAAATTACACAGGCTGCCTCTGGCCTCGAATTTACAATCCTGCCTCTACCCCTGGAGTCCCTGGGGTTACAAGTATGTGTCACCACACTTGGCCCTGGGACTATTTTTTTTAACTGCTTGGTGTAATAAATAACAGCCTGATGGCCAGCAATTTTAAATTTACTTTCCTCCAAAATTGACTTGATCAATACCAGATATAATGAAATTATTGCATGTCAGCAGAAAAATGCATGTACTTTAAAGAAGCTTGAGCCAAAGAAACTAATGATGCTTCTGGATAATAAAGAACAGTTTGAAGCTGGGCATGGTGGAGCATGCCTGTAATCCCAGGACTCAGGAGGCAAAGGCAGGAGGATGTGAGCTTGGGCCATAGAGTGAGACCCTGTCTTAAAAATAAACAAAATAATAAAATAAAGATTGGAGATTTAGCTCAGTGATACAGTGAGAGGGTATTTGCCTAGTATGCATGAAACCCTGGATATGATCCTTAGCACCATTAAAAAAATAAATAAGTATTGACAAGAATGTAGAGAAAAAATAGAACTACCATATGATCCAGCAATCCTACCACTGGATATATACCCAAAGGAAATGAAATCAGTATCTCAAAGAGGTATCCACACTCCCATGTTTATTGCAGCACTATTCACAATACCCAAGAAATGGAAGCAACCTAAATGCCCATCAGCTGATGAAAAGATAAAGGAAATGTGGTATCAATTCACAATGGAACACTATTATGGCATAAAACTAATGAAACTCTGTTATATGCAACCACATGAATGCACATGGAGGCTATTACATTAAGTCAAATATCAAGCACAGAAAGACAATTACTATGTGGTCTCACTCATATGTTGAATCCAAAATAGTTGATCTCATAGAAATAGGCAGTAGAATGGCAGTTACCAGGTGCTGGGGCAATGAGGGATTAGGGAGTGGGAGAGATGTTTAAGTTTACAGAACTTCAGTTAGATAGGAAGAACAAGTTCAAAAGATCCACTGTACAACATGGTGACTGTGGATAATAGTATATTGCATTCTTGGAAAATGTTAAGGCCAGGCGCCATGGCTCATGCTTATAATCCTAGCTACTTGGGACACAGAGGCAGGAGGATTGCAGGTTCTAGGCCAGTAATGGCCTGCATAACTTAGTGAGACCCTGTCTCAAAATAAAAAATAAAAAATGGGCTGGGGGTGCAGCCTAGTGGTAGAGCACTTGCAAAGAATGCATGAGACCCTGGGTTCAACTTCTATGGGCTGAACCCCCCCAAAAAATAACCCCCCAAAAAAATTTAAAAAAATAAAAGAAAAGAAAATGCTGAGGATGGCTATAAAGTGTTCTTACCACAAAATGGTTAACTACTGTTGGGTCCCTGTTCGGGCACCAACTCTATGTGGGGCACGCGCCTCCCGGTCTGGCCTGGAGGTTCAGATGGGCTGTACCACCGCGCACACAGATACTAAGCACAATTCACTCAGGACCCTCAGGTGAGGGGCGCATTCTCCTGCGGCCCTCGGGACCCTGGCCGAGATGGGAGAAAGGAAAAGCCTCAGGCGCTTTTGCCTTCCAGGGGCAAACACCTGTGTTGGTCTTCTCGGTGGTCAGGAGGAGACAGCTGTTGCTTCCTCGGTGATCAGACGGAGAGCAGGTTCTTTTCCTTGTTGAGGATTGCTATGGGAGAGCATTATTTCCTCACAGAAGGTCCGGGGGAGAGCAGCAGGACAGTCGTTTCCTCATCGGTGGTCTGGGCAGGAACCTGTGAGAAGGTGTAGAAAGGGTGCCAAAAAAAAGGATCGAGCTGCTGCAGCGCAGCTCTTTATGTAGCTCCCCCATGGAATGGCCTGAGCCAATCAGCTTTCAATCCAGTTGTCCAATCAGGAAGGGTTTTGTACGAATGTGCAACCAAGTTACTTTCATTTTCCCCAGATTTCTAACTTACAAACCAGATACTCAAGCGCCATTTTCCCAGTTTGGGAGTTTTTGCCAATTTCCTCCCAATTTTTCCCTACAAACTACATGACGTAATGCATACCTTAATTAGCCAGGTTTAGTCATTCCACAATGTGTGTGTGTATACACACATACTTTAAAACACAGTGAGTACATATAATTTTATCTGTTAACTTTATATATATGTGGTCGTAGAAATACTGCACAGTCAAAGATACAGCAATCACTCAACTCTCTTTTCTTTTTGATTTCCATTTGTCTTTCTATCAAATGCCTTGCTTCCATCTTGCAGTGCTGGGGATCAAACCTGGAGCCTTGCACATGCTAGGCAAGCACTCTATATAGCTGATTTATGTCCTTAGCCCTTAGCTTTTTGAGACAGGGTGTCACTATGCAGCTCGGGCTGGCCTCGAACTCATGATACCTCTACCTCCACCTCTTAAGTGCTACAGGTATGTTCCACCATCCCTGAAGCCAGAAACAAATACCTTTGAATGATGTTTTTAAGGGTAGTGCCCAGACTGAGCAAGTACACAAGGGACTTGATGGAACTTGCCAAGAACTACTGGCTTTGGCTGATTTTATCAGTAACTTTTGAGTCTCCAAATGATTTTGCTCTTATTATCTTTAACAATGACTTCCTAAAGTAAAGAAAGAAGATAAAACCATCTTTTTTTCAATTTAATTTTTTTGCAGTACTGGGGGTTGAGCCTGGGGTCTTATGCATACTTGGCAAGTGTTCTATCATTGAGCTACACCTCCAGCCCCCTTTTTTATTTTTTACCTGAGACAGGGTCTCATTAAGTTACACAGGCTGCCTCTGGCCTCCAATTTGTGATCCTCCTACTTCTGCTTTCCCAGTAGCGGGAATTACAGGTGTGCACCATAGCATCTGCAAAAACCACCTTCTTCTACACTCTGTGGGTTAAACCACAAGTCCAACTACATCATGATTTTGCACCAGATTATTGACCCCCTGCTCTCCTCCACCACCATGGCCTACAGGACTTCTGTAACATGCAGTGACGTGATCTGTGCAGATTGTGTGATGTCCTCACCTTGCATTACTCATCTTTTTTTTTTTTTTTTTGGTACTGGGGGTTGAACCCAGAGCCTCACGCTTGCATGCTTTGCAAGTGCTGGACCACTGAGCTGCGCCCCCAGCCCATTTTTTTTTTATTCATTTATTTTTTTTTACTTGTTGAGACAGGGTCTTGCTAAATTACGCAGACTGCCTCTGGTCTCGAACTTGTGATCCTCCTGCCTCCACCTCCCAAACCACTGGGATTACAGGCGTGCGCCACCGCGCCCAATGTGCATTACTCATCTTTAGCTAAAGGTAGCACTTCCCACAACCCTAAAAAGATTTTAAATTAATTATAAACTTTAGTACCTATTTGAAGTGTTCTTTTGAGTTGTGTTCCTCTTTGTTTGTTAATCCTGGCAATTGTGTTCCTAAGTCACATTGGTGACTAGGAAGGTCTTTGGAAACATTATACAAAACCCATCAGGTAAAAGGAAATGAATGAGTGTTTGATTACATAAATATGTGGAAGTTAGGTTGGGCATGGTGACTCATACCTGTAATCCCAGCAACTCAAGAAGCAGAGGCAGGAGGATCGGAAGTTCAAGGCCAGAGGCAGAAGGATCAGAAGTTCAAGGCCAGAGGCAGAATGCATAATTTAGCAAGACCTTGTCTCTAAATAAAAAGTAAAAAAATGGACTGAAAGTGAAGCTCAGTGCTAGAGCACATGCAAAGCATGCACGTGCAAAGCCCTGGGTTCAACCTCCCAGTTTGGCAAAAAAAAAAAAAAAAAGAAAGAAAGAAAGAAAGAAAAAAAGAAAAGAAAAAAATTAAAAATAGTGAAGAAAGTGAAAGTTGCCTGTTAATAATTTGTATATGAAGTGTCACTTTGAAAAGCTCATGCATTGAAGGCTTTATCCCCAATGTAAGTAGGGTTCAGAGGTAAGGCTTTTGGGAAGTGATTGGATCATAAGGGCTCTGGCTTATGAATTAATCCACTGAGAGATTAAAAATTTGATGGTGTATTGGACACATTAGGAAGTGGGGCCTGCTTGGAGGAAGTAGGTCACTGGAAGCATGACTTCAGAGGATGCTCTTGTCCCCTTCTCCTTTGTTGTAGGGAAAAATTGGGAGGAAATTGGCAAAAAACTCCCAAACTGGGAAAATGGCGTTTGAATATCTGGTTTGTAAGTTAGAAATCTAGGGAAAATGAAAGTAACTTGGTTGCATGTTTGTACAAAACCCTTCCTGATTGGACAATTGGACTGAAAGCTGATTGGCTCAGGCCATTCCATGGGCGAGCTACATAAAGAGCTGTGCTGTGGCAGCTCGACCTTTTTGGCACAGCTTTTTTTTTAGGCCTTTTTAGGCCCCCTTTTGGCACCACTTTCTGCACCTTCTCCCCTGTTCCTGCCTGGACCACCGATGAGGAAGCACCTCTCCCGCTGCTCTGCCCCGGACCTTTGGTGAGGAAAAAAACGCTCTCCCAGTGGCAATCATCAACAAGGAAAAGAACCTGCTCTCCGTCTGACCACCAACGAAGAAACAGCTGTCTCCTCCTGACCGCCGAGGCGACCAACACAGGTGTTTGCCCCTGGAAGGCAAAGCGCCTGAGGCTTTAACTTTCTCCCATCTCCGCCGGGGTCCCGAGGGCCCCAGGAGTCTGCGCCCCTCACCTGAGGGTCCCGAGTGAATTGTGTTTAGTATCTGTGTGCGCAGTGGCGCAGCCCATCTGAACCTCCAGGCCAGACTGGGAGGCGCGTGCCCCACACTTTGTCTTGGACTCTACTCTTGCTTTCTGCCTGCCAGGAGATGAGCAGCTGTGTTCCACCACACTGTCCTGCCATAATGCTCTGCCTCCTCATAGGCCCAGAGACATAGATTCAGCCTACCACGAATGAAACCTCTATCACTGGGAGCCAAAGTAAATTTGTCTTTCCTTAAGTTGTTTTCTTGGGTGTTTTGTCATGGTGACAAAAAGCTAACACGATGCCCTAAACACATTCTGGAGACACACACAAATCAGACAAGGAACTAATACGAGGGATCCACAGGAGTTGCTGTAGAAAGACATCATGGTCAATTTGCTAGATGCCATATACAAACCATATGCAAAGTTCTAGGACATTTGGCATGAATGTACTAGGAAAACTGTTTCATATGCAGTGGCTATCTCTCAACAGTAAGACTGGATGGATGGGGCTCAGTCAAGAGTGGACATAATCTTGTTTCTTTTTTATTTTTCAAAGCTCTGTGTTGTTTGTACTATGTGAATTTATTTATTTATTTTTATTTTTTATTTTATTTTGTAGTACTGAGGATTGAACCCAGGGCCTTGTGCTTGCATGCTTTGCAAGTGCTGGACTACTGAGCTGCACCAGACAGGGTCTTGCTAAATTATGCAGACTGCCTCTGGTCTCAAACTTGTAATCCTCCTGCCTTTGCCTCCCGAGTTAATGGGATTACAGGCAAATGCCACCACACCCAGCCCTGTGGATTTTTTTTTTTTTTTACAACAAGCATGTATTACTTTTGTAATTCAAAACAATTATAATAGTTTGTGCCTGCAGCCATAACACCCTGGTGTCTGACCTTGTCAGAACTCAGGTGCTATAGGCTTGGGAGAAGAACCCAGTAGCCCACTCCCTAAACAACAGCCATCAAAAATCCTATGAAAAACAGAGAAGCACTGACAATAGTGGCAGGCATAGCACAGTGTCAGGTAGTGTTTCTTCTGTTATACGTAGGGTTGCTATGAGTCAGACCTGACTCTACAGCACTTAACAACATCATAATAGCTTGATGTGGTTGTGAATGCCTATAGTCCCAGATTCTGGGGAGGCTGAGGCAAGAGGATCACAAGTTCAAGGCCTGCCTAGGCTGTGCCATTAGTTCAAGGCCAACCTGAGCCTTAACAAGAGCCTGTCCCAAAGTTTTTTAAAATGGCTAGAGATGTAGTTCAGTGGTAGAGTGCTTGCCTAGCATACACAATACCTTGGGTTAAACCCCCTAGTAGCAAAATAAAAAAATATATATAATAAAAAAATTATAATAAAAAAATCATAATCATGCTAATGGTAGCTAGAGTTGGGATTTAGCCCAGTTGGTAAAGTGCTGCTCTCTGCTTTCTGAGGCCCTGGGTTCTATCCCCAGCACAGCAAAAATGGAAAAAGGACATGGTGGCCCATTCTCAAAACAACCCAAAACAGTCAGCCATTGAAAACCCTATGAAGGTAGCTGGGAGTTGGAAGGGACTCCACAGCACCTAACAACAATAATGGTATCTAAGCTTAGTAGAGTGCTCTAGATTGTGCTAAGGACACTAATTACATGAATTTCCTCATTTAATTTTCATAACAATACTATAATGTGGTACTATTATCATGCTCATTTTGCAGAAGAAACTAAGGCATACGGAATTTAGGTAACTTGTGACACAGCTCATTAGGTAGCCAAACTGGCTAAAAAGATATGAAAATAAACTTCAGAGAATGCTATTATCCCCAAAGTAATCATAGTTTGAATCTTTTGTTTGTTTTATTTTTGAGATACGGTCTTGCTATGTGGTCCAGTCTGGCCTTGAACTTGAGATCTTCCTGCCTTAGTCTCTGAAGTGCTGGGATTACTGGCATATGGCACCATGTCCAGCTTATAATTTGGATCTTAAATTTCTCCTAAAGGTCTATAAGCTAAAGGATTGGTCCCAAATCCTTTGGCATTGTATTAGTCAGCTGTTGTCACTGTAGCAGAAAAACCAACCCAAACAAATTTATAGGAGAAGAGATTTATTGGGTGCTCATAGTTAGAGTATCAGTCCATAATGATGGCAAGGGCAGGCATGCCAGAGGTAGTGGCAGGGCCTGTGGTGGAAGACCTCATAGCATAGCACACAAGGAAGAAAGAGGGAGAGGGAAAGGGAGAGGGAGAGAGAGGGATAGGGAGAGAGAAAGAGAGAGAGGGAGAGGGGGAGAGAGAGAGAGAGAGAGAGAGAGAGGAGAGAAGCAGACAGAGAGACCTCAGCCTCAGGTCCAGGGGAAAAACCTCAAAAGGCCCACCTCTAGTGACATCACTTCTGCAAAATTAAGACACACCTCCCTAAGTTCCACTTCCTCCCCAGACAGTGCTATCCTCTGGGGACTGAACATTAAAGCATGTAACCTTTGGGGGACATTTTATATTCAAACTGTGACAGGTACTATTAGGAGAGGTGGTGGGACCTTCAGGAGGCAATGCCTAGGTAGGAATTTAGGTCATTAGGGGTATGCTGTTGAGGGCATGCTGGGACCATGGTCCCTCCTCTGCGTCTTTATCCCTCTTCTTTTCTTTGCTTCCCAGCCACCATGAAGTGTAAAAGTATCTTCTTCCGTGTGTTCCTGCCGTGATCTACTGTGCCACCACTGGCCCAAAAGCAATAGGGCCAACCAACCATAGATTGTGACCTCTGAAACCACGACTGAAAACAATCCTTTCTTTCCTACAAATAAACTATATCTGGTATTTTATCCCAGTGACAGAAATGTGACTAACAATTACTATTCCCAGCTTTACAAAAAATTTTAAAAGTAAGTTTTAATTTAAAAATTGAACCAGAGCATATTGAACTCATGAATAAATTTTTTAAAAACATACTAAAATAGATAGAGCAAGCAAGCAGCCTTGTCCTGAATATCTGTGACCTAGATCCTTTGCGCATTTTAGAAGCACTGCTTGTGTGTGCAATAATAACCGCAACGTCAGAGTGTCTCATTGCTGAAGTGGCTTGTTTAAAGGCCAAGAAAATGAAAATCACTAATAAAAGCATGAATGAGAAGAAATGTGTAATTATGAAACTCACATAGCCCTAGCTGATTGATGTAGAAAATAAGCATGTGAAGACATCCCTTGCACTGGGCTTATTATCTTATTTTGGCTCCCTCCTTTGTTGTGGACAGACATACAGACTCAGGAGAGAGGCAATGTGCTAACCTCATGTCTGCAGTGATACTCCTTGTGGCCAGTTCCTATGGCTCCTGCTGTTCACAGTCTATAAAAAGGAGGTAATAAAACATACCTTGCCCAGTAACTGAAGACAAAAACTGAGCATGAAGTATAATCTTCCTGTGCCATCAAAGGGACTGTCCTCGCTACTCTCTTTTCTCTGAGAAAAGCACTTACGTAGTGTCTCCTGATAGCATCTATCATACCTACCCATTGTCAATAAGTCCACGCAGCTGCCTGAAATCAGGGAACTTCCCAGAAGATGGTGAGCCAAATGCTTCTGATATTCCAAAAGAGAGAGCCAACCTCTCTAGAGGGTGTTCAATGAAAATCACAGGTGTTGTTGTTCCGTGCCCTCAAGTCAGGTCTGACTCACATTAACCCTTTGTACAACAGAAGGAAACACTCACTGACACTGTGCCATGCCAAGCACTATCTCAGTGCTTCTCTGCTCTTCATAGGGCTTTTAGTGGCTTATTGTTTCAAGATTGTTTTGAGAGTGGGCTGCCAGGTCTTTCTTCCATTTTTGTGGTGCTAAGGATTGAACCCAGGGCTTCAGAGTGTGCAGAGCAGCACTCTACCAACTGAGCTAAACCCTAGCTCAAAAATCATAGGAAAGTATTGTTTTGGACTAGGCATCTGCATTAGGCCCCAGTAGACTAGGCTAAATATTTAAATGGAGTCAACTCACATTTCAGTTCCAGTCACCAAGACATAACTGAGCCATCTATCTGTGCTTCCTGTTGTTGTTGTTAGGTGCCATGGAGTCAGTATCTGACTCATACCGACCCTCATAGGGTTTTCAATGGCTAACTGTTTCGGGATTGCCTTGGAAGTGGATTGCCAGGCCCTTCTCCCATTTTTGCGATGCTGGGAATTGAACTCAGGACCTCAGAGACTGCAGGGCAGCGCTCTACCAACTGAGCTAAATCCCAGCCATCTGTCCTTCCTAGAAATCAGAAATCAGATTTAGAGTGATAACAACCAAATTTTGTAACAGGACAAGTTTCTTTTGGCATGATAATGGTGTTCCCTCTGCCTTACTTCTTACACAATAAAGATGACTTGAGCTGTGCACAGTAATGCAAGTCTATAATCCCAGAGGCTGAGGTAGGAGAATCACAAGTCTGAGGCCAGAGGCAGCCTGCAGAAATTAGTAAGACTCTGTTTCAAAATAAAAAGTGACAAATGGGATGGGGTGCAGCTCAGTGGTAGAGTGCTTGCAAAACAAATCCCACTACTGAAAAAAAAAAAGACCTGAAGTAACCTAATGTCATTTTCCTATTGTTCTATCTCCCTGCTTGTACCTTACATGTTGTTAGGTGCTGTTGAGTCAGGTCCCAATCGTAGCAATCTGATATACAACAGAACAAAATACT
This sequence comes from Pedetes capensis, assembly GCA_007922755.1. NCBI lineage: Eukaryota > Metazoa > Chordata > Mammalia > Rodentia > Pedetidae > Pedetes > Pedetes capensis. The sequence continues at coordinate 15,087 of VMDO01006251.1, read as the reverse complement.
ACCTGACACTGTACCATGTCCAGCACTATGTCTGACAGTGCTTCTCTGCTAGTCATAGGGTTTTTGATGGCTGATTGTTTTGGGAGTGGGCTGCAGAGTCCTACTCCCAAGCCTACAGCACCCGGTATTCCCAGGTGGTCTCCTATGCAAGGACTAGCCAGACTCTACCCTGCTTAGCTGCCGAGATCGGACACCAGGGTGGTATGTCTGTAGACTATATCTTAAAAGGAAAGTAAAAAACAATTTGCTTTTCGTCTCTGCTTCTGCTTTCTTCAGCCTTTTTCTGGCTATAAAACCAATCTTCTCTGCTTGGTTCTTTGGAACACTTATTCTATTTTATGGAATGAATTGCTACCTCCTTCTAAAATTGGAATAAAGCTAATTAAGACCTTTAAATTGTTGTAATTTTATCCTTTGACAAGGGCAAAGTGGGTAGCTACTTATCAGGTAATTTGAATAGCACAAAGTAGAACATTCTGCCCCAAAGTATCTTTGTCACTGTATATATTGAAATTCCATCATTAGAAATGCATTCCTTTGAATCTCCTTCAAAATGGAAAAACTTTCACCTTGGCTTTCCACCTGAGTAGTGAGGTCGAAGTTGCATTATAGGAAATAATGCCTGTAACCACCCCTCCTCTGGGCTGGGATTTAGCTCAGTTGGTAGAGCACTGTTCTGCAGTTGCTGAGGTCTGGGGTTGGATTCCCAGCACCACAAAAATGGGAGAAGAACTCAGTAATCCATTCCCAAGGCAATCCCGAAACAATCAGCCATTGAAAACCTTATGAGGGTAACTATGAGTCAGATCTGACTCAATGGCACCTAACAACAACAAAAACAACCCCCTTCCATCCCCCTGGAGAGTCAGAGTGTGTCTAGGGGCTCCCCAGAAAGAAGACACAGACCATCTTGCCTAGGACAAGACCTGTGACTGAGGAATGTAAGAATCCCAGGTCATTATATCCCATATAAAAAGGCCAGGCTGACAATCTACTTTCCAACTGCAAGGAAACCTCAACTCAGCTTGGGTCCTCTATGACATCACCTCCCTCCCATCCTGAAATAGCAGGTTCTCGGTGGTAATAGCCACCCATCAAAGCAGCTGGGTGACTCACTGGAATCATTTCTCTCCTGGTTTGAGGCCCTGCAGACCCAGGGATCTTGGTTCCAGCTGGGATTAGATGCTGCTTTCAGTTTCCCAGAGAGGATACCTGAAATTTTTCCTTCCTCTCATCCCCCAGGGATTGGTTATTTCTTTATTTTTGTTTTTTTCTTTCTTTTTAATTATATTATCAATATAGATTTTCTAATCTTTTCCATGGCAAATGAGTCAGCATTCTGCTCTGATTAAGGACCTAATGTCCTTTCCATTTTGAGAAAGAGATTACTATGTCCATATTCTTTCTCTTATCACGTAATGTACCATCCCTAAGCTCCAACCACCCTAAACAACAACCATACACTAAGGACAGTTTCAGCCCTGAGTATGAAGAGGTTTGCATAACAGAAAACTGTTTGGCATGGACAAAGGAGATCCTAAGAAGCCGGGAGGCAAAGTGTCATCAGGTGCATTCTTTGCACAAACATGCCAGGAGGAGCATAAAAAGAAGCCCCCAGATGCATCAGTCAGCTTCTCAGAGCTTCCTAAGAAGTGCCCAGAGAGGTGGAAGACCATGTCTGCTAAAGAGAATGGAAAGTTTGGAAAAATGGCAAAGGTGGACAAGGCTTGCTATGAAAGAGAAATGAAAACCTATATCCCTCCTAAAGGGGAAATAAAAAAGTTCAAGGACCCCAATGCACCCAAGAGGCCTCCTTTGGCCTTCTTTTTGTTCTGTAATGAATATTCAACCCAAATGAAAGGGGGCATCCTGAGCTGTCCATTGGTGATGTTGCAAAGAAACGGGAGCCATGTGGAACAACGCTGCTGCAGATCACAGGCAGCCTTACCGAAAGAAGGCTGCCAAGCTGAAGGGAAACTACGAAAAGGATATCGCTGCCTTCCGAGCTGAAGGAAAACCTGCTGCAGCAAGAAAGGGAGTTGTCAAGGCTGAAAAGAGCAAGAAAAAGGAGGAGGAGAAAGATGAGGGAGAGGAAGAGGATGAGGAAGAGGAGGAAGACGAAGATGGAGAAGAAGAAGATGGTGATGAATAACTTGGTGCTAGTGCAGTTTTTTTTTTTTCTTGTCTATAAAGCATTTAACCCCTCTATACATAACTCACTCCTTTTAAAGAAGAAAATTGAAATGTAAGGCTGTGTAGGATTTGTTTTGAAACTGTACTGTGTCTTTCTTTGTATAGTTAACATACTACCAAATGTGTTTTTGGATAGCCCCGTCCTGGTGGCATTTTAAATAGCCACTAACCTTGCCTGCAGCGGTAGCCCTGTGGCAACCGATCCCATCAGATCTCGGAAGCTAAGCAAGGTCGGGCCTGGTTAGTACCTGGATGGGAGACCGCCTGGGAACACCAGAAGCTGTAGGCTTGGGAGAAGGACCTGGCAACCCCCTCCCAAAAATCAATCTGCCATTGAAAAACCCTATGAACAGCAGAGAAGCACTGACAATAGTGTTTCCCCTGTTGTACAGAGGGTTGCTATGAGTCGGATACCGACTTGACGGCACCTAACAACAACAACAACAACAACAACAACCTTGCCTGGGCCTGCAGCCATACCACTGAGGCGTCCAATCCCATCAATGGTAGAACTTATGCTTAGCATGTGTGAGGCCCTAGGTTCAATCTCTAGCACCGAAATCAAAGCAAAACAAACTTCTTGGAGTTAGAAGGTGGTAAGGAACAGATTCACAAATTGTAAATGCTAAGATGTCTACTTTATCCATAGTTGAGAGGCGGACACCTTGTGTCCCACTTCCTACAGAGAACCAGATATTAATGGCATTAGGACTTTGCACTGTCATGATGTTACAAAATGCAGGGAAAACATCCACTAAATTAAGATGACAAGATAAACTTGTCACTAGCCTTCTCCTGTGGCTGGGGTTTAGCTCAGTTGGTAGAGTACCACGCTGCACTCTCTGAGGCCCTGGGTTTGATCCCCACCACCCCAAAAATGGGAGAAGGTCCTGGCAACTCAATCCTGAAACAATTAGCCATTGAAAACCCTATGAATAACAGAGAAGCACTAACATAGTGCCAGCCATGGTACAGTGTTGGGGAGTGTTTCATTCTGTTGTACATAGTCATTATGAGTCAGATGTGACTAAACAGAGTCTAACAACAACAGCAAACCTTTTCCTCTTGTGGCAGCCCGCTCCCGAAACAATCCCCAAAGCAACCAACCATTTAAAACCCTATGAAGATCCCTATGAGTTGGACCTGACTCACGGCACCTAACAAGAGCCTTTTCCTGATTGTTGTTCCTAACGTTTCTCTCAGAATCTTCTGGATTTCTCTGCCTTTCTATATTTGACATTGTTCGCCTGCTTTACCTGAGAAATTTGGTGAGTTGAACATAATAATTTTAATATAAATCAAACTGTTTCTGGTCATCCCTTCATCTCCTCCCTCCTCCTGGATTTATGGGGGAAAGCTCCCATGATGGTGGAAATAGAAGAGACTCCTTTCCGGACAAGACAATAAAAATTCAAATAACTCAGTTCTCAAGAACTGCCAGGGGAAAGTCACTCTTGGGAGCACAATGGCTCCTTTGTGAATCCATCCTGACTCAACAGGGTCTGGTCATGTCCCTGGTCATGCACATGTCACCACCGGCTCGTCCCTTCCACCATAATCATTTCAAATTTTCCTCTTCTCTCTCTCAGCTGCTGACTTGATTCTGAGTGCTACTAAAAACCCAGATCTGTCCAGATCCAAACCACCTGCTCCTCCTTTCCTCCATTTAACTAAGAAATTGCAGACATATCCTTTTTGTCTTTCTGTTCTACCCTCTGTGGCAGCAGGTTCACAGGACACGCCTACTGCTGATTTCCTCTCTCCTCCCTCCCGTTCCCTTCCTTTCCCTTGCCAATTGCTCCCCATCAACTGGTTTCATCAATAGATGGTTCACTTTATTTATAATATGTATGGTATATGTTGAAAATATTGCCTTCAAGTTTGTCATTTTTCTTTTGACTTTATGGTGCTATTTGTTTGCTTATTGTACTTTTTGCCATTCAAAGGTTTCTTCCTTCTTTTCTTTCCCCAGTAATCTTATTTTGTCTACAACCATACCACCCTGGAGTTTGATCTCAGAAGCTAAGGAGGTTGGGCCTTGTTAGTCCTTGGATGGGAGACTGGCTGGGAATACTGAGGGCTGTAGGCTTAGAGAATGGACATGCAGCCTACTCCCAAAACAATCAGCCATCAAAACTCCTATGAATAGCAAAGAAGCACTGATGTAGTGCCATTCTGTTGTACATAGGGTTGCTATGAGTGGAACCTGACACAACAACACATAACAACAACAATCTTATTTTATTAGTAATTTTTAGTGTACAACGTAATGGCACTCAATACAAAATTTTCATAAATGCATTTCATTGTACATTGCTCTTGTTCACCTCCCCCATTACCCTCTCATGACCCCCTGCCCCTTGCCTCCCTCCCCACCAATAGTCATCCTTCTACTTGTAGTTTCTTCCTTCTAAATAACCACATTTATTAATCCTTCCTTTTATTCAATATGAAGCTTTAATGAGAAATACCTTTGTTCATCCACAAGATGTAAAGGAATTCACACATTTCCTTCTAGGACTTATACGGTTTCATTTTTATATTTAGATATCCAATTCATTTGAAACTGATTCCTGTATAAGATGTTAAGTATGGGTCCAATTTAATAATTTCCAGATGGGTATTTAGGTATCTCAACACTACTTATTAAAAAGTCTTAGCCCTTAGAACTGAGCATGGTGGTTCATGCCTATAATCTGAGCACTCAGGAAAAGAAAAAAAAAAAAAAAAACTTAGCCCCAGATATTGAGATGCCAACTACATATATATATATATATATATGTGTGTGTGTGTGTGTGTGTGTTGTTGTTGTTGTTGTTGTTGTTGTGTGCTGTTGAGTCCTGTCATACTCATATATATATAACCAAACATATATATATATATATATATATATATATATATATATATATATTATATATATGTGGATTTTCTATTTGGTTCATCTATTCATGTATCTGCTAAAAATAAAAATAAAATTTAGAAAATCTTCCTCCAATCTCACATTCTTCTTTAGCTTTTACCCTAGTTCTTCCCTCCCCTTCACAGTCAAACTTTTCAAACACGTTGTCTATACTTCTCTTTCTTTGTCTTACCTCCCATCTACTCCTCAATTCTCTCCAGTGTGGCTTCCACCCTCATTATTCTGTCCAAACATTTTATACCTCACCCATTGCCATGACACTAAAGTCTATGGGGTGGTTTTCAACCCTCATCTTATTTGATCTCTCAGCAGCATTTGACATCATGGAATACTCTTTGTAATTTTCTTGTGGTGATTAATCTGGATTGCCAACTTGATTAGAAAATTAGTAAAACATACTTGTCATGTGTCTATGAGAACATTTCCATAGACAACTAGATCATTCGGGCTCTGACCTAATCAAGTGCTTAATCCATTGGGAGGTGGTGGAACTGCAGAAAGTAGGGCCTAGTTGGAGAAAGTGGTTGCAGGGTCATGCCTTTGAAGTGTATATCTTGTCCCTGGCCCCTTCCTGTTATCCTCTCTCCCTTGAAGCCTCCATGAATTGAGTAACTTCTGTCATACACTCCTGCCAGCATGATGTTTCTGCCTTGTCTCAGGACCAAAGCAATGAATCCAACTGACCTTGGGCTGAAACCTCTGAAACCATGAGCTCAAACAAACCTTTCCTCCTTTAAAATTGTTTCTCCCAGGTATCTGTCACAGCAATGCAAAGCTAATACATAAAATCAGTATGAAGACAGGGGTTGTTGCTGTGACTATTCCTGATGATGTGGTTCAAGCTGTTGGAGCTGCTTTATGGTAGGAATTTGGAAAATGTTTGAAATGTGAGTCAGAGAAGCTCTAGAATGCTGTTAGCAGAACTTAGTGGGTAATTCTGCTGTAAGCTCAGAAGAACAGAACATCAATAGGAATGAGGATAGGAAAGATTATGCTTATGAGGTTTCAGATGGGAACAAGGACTCTACTGGGAATTGAACTAGAGTCTATTTGTGTTATATTCTGGCAATCACCTTATCTACATGTTTGTTCATGCCCTAAGAGTTTTTGGGAGGCTGAGTTTAAAGGTGATGGACTAATGAAGCTGATGGAGGAAATTTCAAGGCAGCCCAGAATTCAGGCTGTGGCATGGCTTTTGCTGGCTGTTTTTAGCCAGATTTACAGTAAGAATTGGAAACAAAAATACACTGGCAATACTTGGAAAAGGTTGTGGTTTGGCCAGAAAAGACACACATGTAAAATGGGGGCCTAGGAATCTGTGATTGTTAAAGATGTTAGCACCACTAAAAAGAAGTTAAGTACTTTGTACTGGGACAATAGGAAACATACACTGAGGATACTCTGGCAATCAGCAAGACCTCACCCATCTCAGGGTCAAGTGTGTTAAAGTGTAAAGTCCTACAAATGACTTTCTCTTTTTTTTCTTTTGTGGTACTTGGGGTTTGAACCCATGGCCTCTTGCATACTTTGCAAGCGTTTACCACTGCGCTGTACCCCTACCACCTTTTTTATTTTTCATCTTGGAACAAGGTCTCACTAATTCGCACAGGCTGCCTCTGGCCTCAAACTTGCGATCCTCCTGCCTCTGCCTCCTAAATCACTGGGATTACAGTCAGGAGCCACTGAGACTAGCCAAATGACTTTCTGTTGAGACAAGGGTGCCTCCAGGGTAAACTGCTTCCATAGTGCTGCCTAGGGAAGTGTTTTCCCAGATTTAGCCACCTAAGCACTCAGAGGCTACTGCAGCCCTTGTCCAAGGGGACCAAGCTACTTCTTGTGCTGGCAGCAAACCTGGTTGTCATCAACTTAATGCTCATTTTGAAGGAATGCAGAGTGTAGAAGTTACAGAGCCATAAAGACTTCCACCCAGACTTCAAAAAAAGCATGGGAAGCCAGGCAGTGTGTGACAGGGTCAGAGTCTCCTATGGGCTGCCTTTGAGAGGGTAACATATGAAGCTACAGGACTAAAGCTGAAGATGCCATGAAGATGGTGGAACCATGAAAGGTAGGCCCAGTTGGAGGAAGTGGATCACTGGGGGCATGACTTGGAAGGATACATCTTGGGCCTGGCCCCATCCTGTTAGCTTCCCTGCTTCTTGGTTGCCATGAGGTGAGTAACATCTGCCCCATGCTCCCACCACTATGCTATTCTGCCTCACTTCACACTGAAAGCAATAGATCCAGTTGGCCTTGGACTGAAATCTCTGAAACAGTGAGCCAAAACAAATCTTTCCTTCTTTTAAGTTGTTTCTCTTGGGTATTTGTCATAGTGGCATAAATATAACACAGATTGCCAATTGGCTTTCAGGTCTCTACAGTTTCCTGGATTTCTTCTTTTTCCTTTGCTCAGCCTGGATCTGTATCTGTGGAAGCTCATGCCACCCTATGTGACCATTGAGCATCGGCAATCCTTAGGCTCATGCTTTACTCCTCTAGGCCCATTGTAGGTGACATCTCCCCTGCCCACAGCTTTAGTTTTAGCCAACTCAGAGATAACTCAAAAACATCTATCTCCCACCCTAAATCTGTTGTCTGAGTAAATCTTGACCCATTTATCCCTCTCCCCCTTTTGGGACATTGCCACTTGGATTTGTCAAAGATATCTCAAAGTCAACAGACCCCAAACTAGACTCAAAAAAGACTCATGTCATCTTGTACTCATCTTCCAGGCAGCTTCATCTTCCTATTTCACTGCATAGTATCACCATCCATCAAGAGGAGGAGCTCAGATTTTTGAGTGCCCTCCTTGACATCATCTCTTTCCTTATACCCCAGTTCTAAACCATTGTCAAGTCCTTTAATGACCTCTTGTCATCAGTGTACATCTTCCCAGCTCCACACCCTAGTCCTAGTTACCCTCACCTCACATCTGGATTTCTGGCATAGCTTCTACTTTGATTCCTGCTTCTTACTCTTACTCATATCGCCTACATTCTTTCTTAATTTAGCAGCCAGAAGCATCTATTTTAAATTAAACCCACTTTACTTGCTTCCTATCACTGTTATTATTGTTGTTAGGTGCTATTGAGTCAAATCTGATGCATAGCCACGCTTTGTAGAACAAAACAAAACACTACCCAACACTGTGCCATGCACACAGTCTTTTCATATTTGAGTCCATTGTTTTGCAGCCACTGTGCTTCTTCTCATTTTGAGTAGTGCCATATCAACAAATGGAGGTTCCAGGGGTTTACTCCATTCCCACCATTAAGATCGACTAGAGTGCCACATTGCACCCTCTGAGGACCTAGGTTCGATCTCCAGCACTGCAAAAATGGGAGAAGGATGTGGCAATCCACTCCCAAAGCAATTTCAAAACAATCAGCCATTGAAAACCCTGTGAGGGTCGCTATGAGTCAGACCCAACTTGACAGCATCTAACAACAACAATATACTTTGAGGAGCCCTTTCTTCCTCAGTTATCTTTTGAATGTTTTCCAGCCAAGGGGGCTCATTTTTTGGCACTATATTTGACAGTGCTTCTCAGCTATTCATAGAGTTTTCAATGGCTAATTGTTTCAGGAGTGGCCTGCTGGGTCCTTCTCCCTAGTCTGTCTTAGTCTGGATGCTCAGCTGAAACCTGTTCAACATGGGTGGCTCTGCCAGTATCTGAAATACTAGTGGCATAGCGTTCAACACCAAAGCAACAGGCAAACCCCAAAACATGACAAGCTGACAGACATGGGGGTGGGTATTGCTCTTAAGATTAGCTAAAATCATAATGTGGTCTGTAAGAACCTCTATCTATCTCCAGGCTCATCTTGCATCATACTCCATTCTCTTTGCCTTTTGAGACCTACTGTTCTAGAACCATAAGCCAAATAAACTTCTACTCATTATGAATTATCCAGCCACAAGTATTTTGTTACAGAAACAGAAAACAGACTAAGACATCTTTCTTCTTACTCCATCCAATCCAGCCAAACACATTTTATACCTTCTCTAAGACCTTTGCCACCTCTGACTTCTTTCAATTCCCATGGAGCTACCTCAAGTAGCCTTACAGCTGGCTCCCCTGCCTTTATCCTTTCCCCAGCATAATCCTGTTTATTATTAGTAGTTGACTCATTCAGAGGTTCCCAATTTCCCAGTGTGCAGAGTCTTAATTACTTCAAATGCCCTCCAATAGTTTTTGTAATCTGACCTCTACATACGTCTTATGACTCATTAGGTCTACAGTAGGGCACAAAAATTTGTACATCTAACAAACTCCCTGATAGTGTAGATGCTGTTGATTGTGGGCAAATTACAATTAAGTAGCATGGATACAGAGTTATTTTCTTTCAGAAAATTTATCTCACTTTGTAGTGACGGATACTTTCCATTCCTTAATTAAAAGGTTCTCAAACAGTGTGCATTCGAACTCTCTGGACAGCTTGTTAAGACACAGATCCTTGGCTTCGATCCTTAGTTTCTGATTCAGTGGGTTTAGGTAGGACCTAATAATTTGCATTTGTAACTGTTGGGGTTTTAGCTCTAGCCCGGCTAAGATTAGAGCCAAACCTACAACATAACAAGTTGGCCGGTGGCATTAATGAAGGACTTCGGGAGACCTTCAGATGGTAAAACAGGGAAGGTAAGGTTTATTGGGTGCTCCCCTGATGGAGAGCAAGGAGCAAGCAGCCCCTATAGAGCAGAGCTCTATGTCCTTTAAGTGCTGGCCCTAAGCCTGCCTGAGTGCTGGTACAGCTCAGCCTTAAAGGCACAGCCACAGCCACTGGTGTTCCATGGAGGTCAGTTGGTCTTGCCTCTCACAGCTTGCCTTCTCTACCTCTCTCCTTCCCAAGGATGGGAGGAATTGGGAGGCTCTTCGTGGCTTGCTTGGATCCTTTGGCTCTTCCGGTCCCCTGGGCTTGATCTCGTCGGCTTGCTTGCAGGTCTTGCTGAAGTAGGGAGCGCTGGTCCAGGTGATGGGGGTCAGGTGACAGTTGAAGGACGGTCAGAAAGGTGAGGGTGAAGGGGGTCTGGGAGCCCTGCTTATATAGGGTCTCAGAGGGGTCACATGTTGGGATTCAGCCAATCAGAGCACACACCTGACAGGTATACGGGTAAACTGACATACCTGCCAGGTGGGGACAGTTATTACCTGAAAATGTTGAGGGGAGCCAATCAAATTTAAGGTGGTTAGGGCAGGTCAGGCTGGCCAGGTGCCATCTTTGCTCACTCGATGGGAGGGGCTAGTTTGAGTGAGTGAGATGAGCCCTGGGGTCAACTAGGGGTCAGCCCCTCAGGCTGTTATGAGGGACCCTAGTTGTGATATATAATTTTAAAAATCTCCAACATGTAACAAGTTCCCAGGTAACATTGATGCTGCTTGTCCTGGGACCACTCTGAGAATCCCTATTTTAGTGCAGGCTTTCTTAGGCGTGGCACTACTGGCATTTTGAGCCAGATTGTTCTTTATCATGGAATTGTTCTGGGTATCACGGGATGTTTAGTAGCATCCTGTCCTCTACTTACTAGATTCTAGGAGCAGCGCCTTCAGTTACAACAAAAGTGTTTCAGATATTCCCAAATGTCTAAAGGAGAGCAAAATTGTCCCCAGTTAAATACCACTGTTGAGAAATGACTATTTGGTTTCTGTCATCTTGTTTAGTCTCTAAATTTCATAAAAGCAAGACCATTTTCATATCCCCAGTACCATGAATAAACATTTAACAGGTTCAACAAAAGAATGAAGCTAATTCCAACAGAACTGAAGGCCCTTTGATGATTTCTTCTCTGATCCCTTTCTTGTATCCTTTCTGTTGTTACAAAAAAGCATGAAAAGAAATCTCCCTGCTACCAACCTACCAAGGTCAGGAAGGATAGACTTCTAGGCTTCTTTGACTTAGGAGCATAGGGGTTGAAGAATTCCCAGTCAGGCCTTTGTTCAAAAGGGCTGGTCCATCCTGGAGAATTACAGCTATCATCCCATAGAGGAAAGAGAAATGGTTTTATTTTTCTAGGATAAAATGTGGTGGTGATGTTGGATTCTCTACCTAAACCACACTGTCCTGACCCTAAACACTAGGAGAAGAAGAGCAAGTAGCAGGATCTCCATGGGAGAGGGCTGTGTGTATGGATGTCTGTGTAGGTTGGGGTGGCAGTGAAGCATCTCAGTGACCAAACCTAGGGTCATTGATCTGTTCCATGGCCCACTCAGACTAGCAGAACCATAAGGTAACTATGCTTCCAGTTTTCTCTCTGTATCTTTACAGCACATTTGTGCTCTTAGTCATCATGCTCTACAAATAATACATTAACCATAGAACACCCGGTAATGAGAATTTTATGAACTGTGGGAGGCTGATAGAAAGAAGATATTTTTGGTCAAGATACTGATATTTCCCAATAACAGCATCATGTGGGGAGTTGCCTGTTTTATCCACACATCTAAGTGATCCAATAGCAAAGGCAGGAAGCTGAGGATCTGGGAACCCTAGTAGATAGCAAGGAGTTTGCAGAACCGGTGTCACCTCCTGTCCTTGTTTGTGCTTATTTGACTTCCCCAACTCCCTGACTCTGCTGCATCTCTCCAATTCTGAAGCAGTTTGGTGAGTTTGTGCTGCCCTAGCTAAGGTAAGGAGGGAATAATTTGTTCCACTGCGGATTGTCTTGAATGACAAATGTCTTTCTCTATGTGCCAATCAGGTCTGCAGGCCAGATATTGTGTATACTGGAGGGTGGTTGAAGTCTTGCTCATTCATCTGTGAGGAGATTACCAATCATGGTGCTTTCAGGGCTGCGAGAAGAAATTTCTTTCGAAGAATGTAGTAGAACAGAACCTTTTGGCTTACTGAGAATGTGAGTGTAATTTGTGGGGTGGGGTATGAGAAAGAGTATATGTGTATGTGGTTTTTTGAGACAAGGTGCAGGTTTTCTTAGCCTTGACACTATTGATATTTTGAGCTAGATCATTCCTTATCAGGGAGGGGTTGTTCTGTGTATCATAGACCAGGCTCTCCTAGAACTCACTAAGTAGACCAGGCTGGCCTCAAACTTGCATTGATCTCCTTGGCTCAGCCTCCTGGGTGCTGGGATTACAGGTGTACGCCACCATGCCTAGTTCAAGTGTAAATTTTTGATGCTTTTCTGGATTAATTGACTCTTCAACAGTATGGAATAAAGGTTGATTGAGCTAGCTTGAGAGACAGGAGACATCTTGTTAGACATATATTGGCATACTTCACAGACCAGGAGCCAGAGGCCTTCAGGAAGGGAGGGAGCCTAGATCAGGAAGCCAGCTCTCATCTCTGATTCCCCTGCCCATTCTCTTCCCTCTCCCCCTCCCACCCCTATCATTCATTACAGATTGGCTTTCTCTGCTTCTCCTACTCACGAGGTATCCTATAACCCTACACAGCTCCTTAGTTCAAACATGAGAACCCTAGCCTCCTACAGATATTATCCAATATCCTGTTGACCCAATACACAAATTTTAGGGAAAAGCCAGGCACAATGGTACACACCTATAATCTCAGTAATTCAGAGGTGGAACCAGGAGGATCTCAAATTTGAGGCCAGAGGCAACCTGCATAACTTAGTGAGACTTTGACTCTAAAATAAAAAATAAAAAATGAGCTGGGGTGCAGCCCAGTGGTAGAGCAATTGTAAAGTATACACAAGGCCCTGGGTTTGACCCCCAAGTCCCCTACCCCAAAAAAATTTTAGGGAGAGAGAGTCTGATGAGCTCAGCTTAGGTCAGGGCCCCAACTAGAGTCCAGTCAGCAGGATCTGTAATCCAAGTAAGGCTGCAGAGACCCATCCTGAAAAAAGGGACAATTATTACATACAGCACTGTCTTTGATTTGGTTCTGCCAGAGGAAGACCCTGAATCAAGGATTCAAGTACTAGTTTATTTGGGAGGAAGATGAGAGAACACATAATCTGACCTCACTCTTTTCATTCCCTCTGATCACTGCTCAGGGCTCAAGTAGAAGGCAAAGAAGCCCAGGAAGCCTATTGCATCAGCTTACATTAGGTCAGCCTCCTAGAATCTGAAGGGCAAGTGGGAGATATAATTTAGACATTTCTCAAGAGAATCTTCTTGTATTCTTAATGCTGAATTAAAAAACAAAGCATTCCATTTTTAACGTTGTAAGTAATTGTAGCATTTTGTTATTGTTAGGTGCTGTCAAGTAAGGTCTGACTCATAGCAACCCTACATGCAACAGAAGGAAACACTATCCAACACTGTGCCATTCCCAGTGCTATGTCTGACAGTGCTTCTTTGCTGTTCATAGGGTTTTCAATAGCTGATTATTTCAGGAGTGGACTGCTGGGTCCTTCTTTCAAGCCTATAGCACCTGCTGTTCCCAGGTGGTCTCCCACCCAAGTACTAACCAGGCTCATACCTGCTTAGCTTCTGAGATCTGATGGGATCGGACACCACAGTGGTATGGCTGCAGGCATAAGCATATTTAGATTCATATAAATACAGCCTGGGCTTGATATAACAAACTTAACCAATATAAGTGTTAAATGCAATGTGCCTACCATACATGTTATGTAATTATTGTTGTTGTTGTTAGGTGCCGTCGAGTCAAGTCCGACTCATAGCGACCCTATGTACAGCAGATCGAAACGCTTGCTGATTCTGTGCCAGGCAAATGATCTTATTTATGTTTAAGCCCATTGTTGCAGACACTGGTCAATCCATCTGGTGGAGGGTTTTCCTCTTTTGCGTTGACCTGCCACTCTCCCAAACATGATGTCCCTCTCCAGGGGTTTATCTCTCCTCACTACATGTCTGAAATATGTAAGATGCAGTCTGGCCATTCTTGCTTCCAAGGAGCACTCTGGTTGTACTTCTTCTAGGACAGATCTGTTGGTTCTTTTGGCAGTCCATGGTATATTCAATAGACGTCTCCAGCACCACAATTCAAAAGCATCAATTCTTTTTCTGTCTCTCTTGTTCAATGTCCAGCTTTCACAACCATATGATGCAACTGAAAATACCATGGCATGAGTCAGATGCACTTTCGTCTTCAATGTGACATCTTTGCTTTTCAATACTCTAAAGAGATCTTTTGCCACAGCTTTTCCTAGAGCAATGCATCTTTTGTTTCTTGACTACTGCTTCCATGGGTGTTGATTATAGAGCCAAGCAAAGCAAAATCTTGGACAACCTCAATCTTCTCTCCATTTATTGTGAAGTTGCGTGCTGACCCAGTTGTAAGGATTCTTGTTTTGTTGATGTTTAGTCATAACCCATATTGAAGGCTATGATCTTTGCTCTTCATCAGTAAATGTTTTAAATCTTCTTCACTTTCAGCAAGCAGAGTTGTGTCATCTGCATAACACGGGTTGTTAATGAGTCTTCCTCCAATCTTGATGCCACGTTCTTCCTCATAAAACCCAGTTTCTCTGATTATTTACTCAGCATATAAATTGAAGAGATAGGGTGAAAGTATACAGCCCTGACGCACACCTTTCTCAACTTTAAACCACTCAGTGTTTCCTTGTTCTATTCGAACAACTGCCTCCTGGTTCATGTACAGATTTCTCATGAGCACAATTAGGTGTTCTGGTATTCCCATAGTCCGAGGTGTTCTCCATAATTTGTTATGATCCACACAATCAAATGCTTTCTCATAGTCAATAAAAGATAGATAGACATCTTTTTGATATTCTCTGCTTTCAGCTAATATCCATCTGACATCAGCAATGATGTCCCTGGTTCCCTGCCCTCTTCTGAATCCCGCTTGATTGTCCAGTAATTCCCTGTCTATACACTGCTGCAGTCGCTTCTGAATGATCTTTAGTAGAATTTTGCTGGTGTGCGATATTAATGATATTGTCCGATAGTTTGCACATTCAGTTGGATCCCCTTTTTTGGGAATAGGCACAAATATGGATCTCTTCCAGTCAGTTGGCCAAGTAGCTGTTTTCCAAATCTGTTGGCATAAACATGTTAACACCTCCAGTGCTGC